>PVIU01000247.1:116271-219780 GCA_004026605.1 Ondatra zibethicus
GTGTGTGTGTGTGTGTGTGTGTGTGTGTGTGTGTGTGTGTGTGTGTGTGTGTGTGTGTGTGTGTGTGACAGAGAGAGAGAGAGAGAGAGAGAGAGAGAGAGAGAGAGAGAGGCGCGTGGGAGCCTGCAGATACCTGAAGAGGAGCATTGGGTCCACTGGAGCTGGAGTTAGAGGCAGCTGGTGTGGGTGCTTGAAACTGAGCTTCAGTCCTCCAGAAGAGCAGCAAGCACCCTTCTGTACTGAGTTATTTCTCCAGGTCCTCTGACCAATCTTAAGTTACTAGTCTTGACACGAAATCAGTCCATGCCTACAAGAGTTGGTCTTGTTAGAGAAGGCATTTGGGGGTTCTAAAGCTATAAACATTTTTCAAGAAGTCATTTCTCCAAAGGCTTTTTGTAAATGAAGCATGACCTCAGCCATTCCATGAAATAGTGAGCCCACAATGACTTTGATAAACTTAGACATAAATACAAAATTAGATTGTGTTTTCTTCAGAACAGACAGAACTCCTGGAGCAATGTGGGCATAGTACAAAATCCTTTTAGATAGGAGTTACTGTGGTCCCACTTTATTGGGCAGAAAGGAAACATGGGTATAGATGGAACACTGGGTGTCCTTTGGCAGATTCTCCTCAAGGTCCTTTGTATCTTAATTCACTACAATTGTTGACATATAAGATTCTCTACCTTTAGAAGAGTGGGAAACTGAGGCTAGAGAAAATCGATAACTGCCTTTAGTTGCAGAGTCAGAATTTTACATCTGGGACTTTCCGATGTCACACTACCACAACATCGGGTCATCGCAGGACCACCGAGAGGACATTTGCAATCCAGTGTAAAGCTGGAGGTACATGAGCTGGGCAAATGACAGAGCTTAGGCCTAGATTACTCTTCTTTCCCTCCAGACCTTTCAGAGACAGAAAAGCAGTCAAAGACCCACTGCCCAAACGTGGGACAGAGCACAAACTCTCCACATAACAGGGAGGATTTCTAGGAAGCTGTATTTTACAATGAAGCTTAAAACTGAAGCCTGTTGGGGAGCTCTGCTCCCTCAGGGGTCCTCCAGATTTAGATTCTGGGACCTATTCAGTTCACTTACACAGTACTCTCTCAACTGCCAAAAATGAAGGGGAAAGATCACTTTACATGGGGGCCACAGGACAAGGAAGTCCCAGGCTGCCAGACAGAGCCACAGGCTGGACCCTCTGTGGCCAAGACTCATCATCCCGTCTTTTAGTAAGAGATGGCTCTCAGAACACCAGATGGGCGGTCACTGGCATGGAGAGGGCGACAGGTGCCCCCAGCCTGTTTTCTTCTCTGACTACAGGGAACAGCAAATCCTGTCCTCTCTGGAAACATGAACAAGGATGATAAATATTCTCAGGCATTTGAGTTATGCCAAAGGCATGTCTAAAAACCAGAAATAAACAAGCGGCTTTGAATCAAAATGAGGTCACAGAGACAATCTCACAATCCCAGAAAACCTCAGGCTCATAGGATTTCAGGGCCTTGGGTCCTCTCAGAAGCAGGTGGCATCATGGTCTGTCAGCAAAAGTGTGTGTGCGTGTGTGTTTGTGTGTGTGTGTGTGTGAGTGTGTTTGTGTGTGTGTATCTTAGTTTGTGTTTTGTATAAGTGTATATTATCCTTTTTCTAAACACTTTTTGCAGTGAAATACAATGCTTTATTGGAAATCATTACCCTATTTACAATGAATTGTTCCTAAATCAATTATTTTCCTCTTTAACTTGACATTCTTCGAGAGGATTCCAAGCCTTTGTGTTTGGCTGCTTTGTAACTGCTACCACATTACAGTAACCATGGGATTTTCTTTTTCTTTTTGATTTCACTTGTGTAGCGGTATCGTTTTTCATGATAATGCTGACTTCACATTGCTTCCCTTTTCCACTTTGGTGCTTCAGATCACTTTCCCAATGTGCAAATCATTGTTATCCTTCATGAACTTCCGTGGCCGGCACGTCAAAGAGACTGCCCTCCACTCTTTTCTCGTTTAACCTTCCCCACAATCCGTTAGCTTCGTTTAGCAGATGAAAGAAACGAGGCAAGTAACAATTTCAAATGCTAATTTGCATTTATGCCAAGAAATGTGGATATGTTCAAATTAGGGTTTCCCTCATTAGCCAAAATCATTTTTAGTAGACTTATTTTTAGGCTGCGTTTAGATTCGCACGAAAACTGAATGAAAAGCGCAGAGATTTCCCATGTGCCCCGCCCTCATTTGTGCACACCTCCCCATTCCTAGCATCTCTCCCCACACTGGGATATTTTTTGGAAATCAGAGCCTGTATTGACCTATTGCCACACAACACCCACAGCTTACAGTAGAGCTCTCTTGGAGCTGGTATGTTTAATGGCTGTGGAAATTGTGTAATGATATTTATCCATGGCAATAGTATTGCTCAGAGTGGTTGTGTTGCCCTAACCATCCTCAGTTTTCCACCTTTCTCCCTCTACCTTCCTAACCCTCGGTCACCGACAATTTTCTTACTGTCTTAACATTGGTAGTTTTGCATTTTTCAGAATGCCACACACTTCAAGTGACACAGGGTGTGGATTTTTTAGACTGACTCCTTCAGTTAGCAGTATGCATTTTTAAGGTTTCTCTGCATATCTATTTTAAAGATTTGGTTATCCTATATATGTGTGTTTTTAGGCACACATGTTTGTATATGGGTGTCCACAGATGTCAGAAGGTGGCATTGGAGCACCTGAAGCTGGTGTTACAGGTTTGGAGCCACTTGATGCTGGTCCTTCGATAGAGCAGTCAATGCTCTCAGTCAGTCTCTGGGGAGTCCTATGTGTATTCTCTGGGCATTTGGTAGCTCATTTCTTTTGATAGCTAAATGGTGTTTCCAGACAATGGGTCCATTTATCTATTCAGTTCATTTATCTATTCAGCTGCTGAAAGACTTCTTGATTTCTTATAAGCTATAGCTATCAGGAATCAGGTTGGCCATTAGGTGCAAGGTTTTGTGCAGAAATAGACTCTTTTCTCCTTTGGGTAAATTTTAAGGAGCTCAGCTGCTGGGTTGTATGGTAAGAACATTCTTTAGCTTTGTAAGAAATTGCCTGACTATCTTGGCTGGACCATTTTGAATTCCCTCCAGCAGTGGGTGAGAATTCCTGTGTGCGAATCTCCAGCTCAATGCTACAGCGGCATCTTCTCAGTTAAGGCACCTCCTCTCAGGTGTCTCTAGCTTGTGTCAACCTGACATGAAACTAGCCGGCGCGGTGTGGTTTGGAGTGAAAGCCCACAAAAGTCTATGTAATAATTTTAAGAGGGACAATGGAAAAACAAACTCACCCCAAATGTCACTGGCTAAATGGATCGAGCTCCCACAACATTTCCCCTTTTATTTCTAATTAAGAAGGTTCTCATCCTAACATCAACTCCATAGTGCTCTTTCAGAGGACCTGCGTTTGGTTCCCAGCTCCCACACTAGGCACTCAGAGCTGCCTGTTAACTCCAGCACCAGGGGATCTGATGCTGTCTACTGGCCTCCTTAGGTACCTACATTCATGTGCACATACCCCAAACACACACACACACACACACACACACACACACACACACACACACACACACACACAATACTTAAAATATTATAATTTTTTTCTCTTGAGATTTCTTCTTTGACCCATGTGTTATTTAGAAACACATTGTTCAGCCTGCAAATATTGTGACATTTTCCTTTCTGTTACTGCTAATGATCAATATCATTGTGGTCTGAGAGGACACTCTGCGGGGTTTCTAGTTGTAAAGTTTGTGGAGGGGTGTTTTAAAGCCAGAATGTGGTCTGTTTTGGTGAATGTCCTATATGCCTTAGAAGAATGTGCATCTTCCTGTTGTTCAACGAAGCAATCTGAAGATGTCAATTATATGCAGTTTGTTGGTATGGTTGTTAAGTAAAACTGTGGCCTGATTTCCTGTCTGTTGTTATTTGTCCATTTCTGGTAGAAAGGTGATGGCCTAATTATAAGAGTGGATTCACTCATTGTGATAGTTTGAATGTAATAAGCCCCCATAACTCATAGGGAGTGGCGCTATTAGGAGGTGTGGCTTTGCTGGAGTGTGCTTGGCCTTGTTGGAGGAAGTGTGCCGCTGTAGCAGTGGGCTTTGAGGTCTCTCATATATTCTCCAGCCATGCCCAGTGACTCGGACCACTTCCTGTTAGCTGCAGATAAAGATGTAGAACTCTCAGCTCCTTCTCCAGCACCATGTCTGCCTACATGCCATCAGGTAGACCATGATGACAATAGAGTAAAGCTCTGAAAATATAAGCCACCCAATTAAATGTTTTTCCATCGTCAGAGTTGTTGTGGTCATGGTGTCTCTTCCCAGCAGTAGAGACCCTAATTAAGACATTCACTTACTCCTCTGCAATACTGTCCTTTAACACTTCACACTATTAGGTACAGACACATTAAGGGATAGTTTGTCTTCTTGGAAACTTGATTCTTCATCATTATGTACTTACTCTCTTTATCCCTGACACTTGTTGTGGTTTGATGTAAAATAGCAGAAACAAAGATGGGGGAGATTATGCAATTATATTATAGTTTTTAAAATTATTATTATTAATAAAAACTAGCCCTAAAGGCTAATATGTTGGTGGTTTGGTCTGCAGCTGGTGCTGTGGAGAGGTGAGGGCACACAGTCGAGCGTACTATCAGAAGGTAGAGTCTTGGAGGAGGTAGTCACTGAGAATGTCTTTGAAGCGTATATCCTATCCCTGGGCTCTTTTGCCATTTTTGCCCCTCTGCTTCCTGGATGCCCCAAGCAAACAGATTTCTCCCACGACGCTCTTCTACTGTGTTGTCTTTGCCATGTCACAGGCCTAAAAGCAATGCAGTGAAATCCTGAGCTGGCATAACCCCCACCCCGTGTTAGGAAGCTTGTTACCAAGAGAGAAAATTGCCACATTGACCTTCCTTGTTTTGGAGTCTGCGTTATCTGAATTAATATGGTTCTTCCTGTTTTCATTTGGCTAGTCTTCAAGCCATGCCCTTTCCTACCCTTTCCCTCACCCCTCTCTTCTTTCCTTCTTCCTGACCTCCTCCTTTTGAAAGAGGGTCTCAGTATGTAGCCATTAAGACTCTCCCATCTCATCCTCATGAGTCCTGAATTACAGGTATGTGCTGTCATGTCCACTTCACCTCTACATGTGTTTTATATCTTAATTGCTTTCTTATAGAAAACATGTATTTGCATCTTTTTTGATTCTTTATTAGTCTCTGTGTTTAACTGTCATAATTAGGTCATTAGTGTTAATTGTTTAATTGATGTGTTGGACTTAGTGTGCCTCCCCATATTTACTGGGTTTTCATTTGTGTCCATGCTCATTATTCCCATGCATTCTGTGGTCTTAATTGATCATTTAGTATCATTTCATTTTATCTTTTTCCTTAACATATATTATGCCTTTTTTTTTTAAAAAAAATGTGGTTTTGTTTTAAATTTGGCTACCCTTGACTTTGCAATATGCACTTAAAATGAATCCATCCCATTCTTAAATAATTCTAACTCATGAGGAGTGCAAGGGTCTTATAAGACCACAGTGGTCATAAACCCTCATCCTGGTTCTTCATTTCACTTCCCTCTAAGTACACACAGACCTCTATAAATGAAATAAAACTTCACCATTAAAATTTCCACAGTGGTCTGTGATATTAAGTAAGTAGAACAGTAAAGAACTTTGATTTGATCTTTACTTATTCTTCCCTTTTTAGCATTCTTCCATTCTGTCGTGTGCACGCACATGTGTGTCTATGTGTGTGTGTGTGTGTGTGTGTGTGTGTGTGTGTGTGTGTGTGAGAGAGAGAGAGAGAGAGAGAGAGAGAGAGAGAGAGAGAATTTGACCTGCATGTATGTGCATGCACCATGTGTATGCCTTGTTCTCACAGAGGCCAGAAGAGGGTTCAGAAACCCCTAGAACTGGAGTTACAGATGATTGTGAGCCGTCTTTGTGGGTGCTAGGAATTGAACCCAGGTCCTCTGCATTGCTGAAAGAGCACCAAGTGTTTTTAATCACTGAGCCTTCTCTCTAACCCCTTTCTTTCAGTGTATGTGTGTGTGTGTGCGTGCGTGTGTGTGTAGAACTTCTTTTGACACATCTTGTAAAGCAACAGTGCTGCCCATAGATGAATTTCTTCAAAATTTTGAAGCTAGATCTCATGTAGTCCATGCTGGCCTTAACCTCACCTTATCCTTCAAGTGCTGTGCTCACAGCGCTATTTGATTTTTTTATTTTATTCAATTTTGAATTTTTTAGACAAAGTCTCACTATATAGCTTGACTTTCCTGACATTCACTATGTAGCCCAGGTTAGCCTTCAGCTCACTGTGTAGTCAAGGATAAGCATATCTTCCAAGCGCTGTGATCTCCACACCAGCTTTCTCTTTGATTTATTTATTTTATTTATTTTTTATTTGTTTTAATTTTGAATTTCTGAGACAAAATCTCAGTGCGTAGCTCTAGCTGTCCCGGAACTCACCATATAGACCAGGCTGGCCTTAAACTCACAGAATTCTGCCCACCTCTACCTCCTGCACGCGGGAGTGAAGGCGAGCACCACCGTGCCTAACTTTCCCTCTCACTTTTGAAGAGGCTCACCGCATAGAGAATTGTACCCCAGACGGCTTCAACCAACACTTTCAACGTTTCATTGCCCTACTCTTTTCTTGATTTCATGGTTTCTGAGGAGACGTAGGTATAATTCTAGTCTTTTCTCCTCTGTAAATAGAATGTTGCTTTCCCTCTCCGGCTTTCTTGAAGAATTAAAGAGTAATAATTTCATTGATTTTAAACTCTAGGTGTCATTTTTCTGCTTGTCCTGGTTTAGCCACTTCCTGCTTTCTGAGCTTCCCAGACCTGTAGTTTTGTGTCTGACGCTAATTTGGGGGAATTCCTCAGTCACACCCTCAGCTACACCCTCGATCCTTTCACGGGTCTCCGTGTGTTCCTGGCGCACGTGCGCCCCGCCCCAGCCTTTGAAGTGTTCCGTCTGCGCTTGGATGCTCTGCTCTGGGTTTCTCTGGAATACTCCCCTTCCCTCATTCGCTTTTCAGTTTGGGATCTTTCAACTGAGATGCCCTCCAGCACGGAGATTCTCCCTTCTGTGTTCAGTCTACTAATGAGCCCATCAAAGGCATTCTTAGCTTGTTACCATGCTTTTGATTTTTAGTACTTATTTTGGTTCTTAGGAGTCTCACCTCTGCCTAAATTGCCCATTGATTTCCACAGAGTCTACTTTGTCTATTATGTTCCTTAGCCTATTGTTATATGGCTTATTTATGTATCTATTCTCTTTTCTCTTGAGACTGACTGAGTCTTACTCTATAGTCCAGGCTGGCCTTGAAGGCACTATGTAGCCCAAGCTAGCCCAGCTCACTGTGGTTCCCTTGCCTCAGCCTGCCAAGTGCTGGCCTTAAAGCTAGGGGCCATTACATGCAGTTTATTTGTGTTTGTTTTAACTTCTCAGTCTGATAACTTTATCGTTCATACGTATTTGAAGCTGATTCTCACTCATGCCTGCTTTGCCTTGTCGTAATGTGCTTTTGCCATTTCATATTTTTTGGAATTTTTAAATTGATTTTATTGAGCTCTACATTTTTCTCTGCTCCCTTCCTTCCTCACCCCTCCCCTTCAACTGTCTCCCAAGGTCCCCATGCTCCCAATTTACTCAGGAGATCTTGTCTTTTTCTACTTCCCATGTAGATTAGATCTATGTAAATCTCTCTTAGGGTCCTCATTGTTGTCTAGGTTCTCTGGGATTGTGATTTGTAGGCTGATTTTCTTTGCCTTATGTTTAAAAACCACTTATGAGTGAGTATATAGGTTGTTTCCAGGTTCTGGCTATGACAAACAATGCTGCTATAAACATAGTTGAGCACATGTCCTTGTGGTACGATTGAGCATCCTTTGGATATATACCCAAAAGTGGTATTGCTGGGTCTTGAGGAAGGTTGTTTCCTAATTTTCTGAGAAATCGCCACACTGACATCCATAGGGGTTGTACCAGCTTGTGTTACCACTAGTAATGCAGAAGTGTTCCCTTTTCCCTACAACCTCTCCAGCATAAGTTGTCATCAGTGTTTTTGATCTTGGCCATTCTTACAGGTGTAAGATGGAATCTCAGAGTTGTTTTGATTTGCATTTCTCTGATGACTAAGGATGTTGATCATTTCCTTAAGTGTCTTTCAGCCATTTTAGATTCTTCTGTTGAGAATTCTCTGTTTAGTTCTGTACCCCATTTTTTAACTGGGTTATTTGGAATTTTGATGACTAGTTTCTTGAGTTCTTTATATATTTTGGAGATCAGACCTCTGTCTGATGTGGGGTTGGTAGAGATCTTTTCCCATTCTGTAGACTGTTGTTTTGTCTTATTGAACGGAGTTTTTATTTTTGTTTGTTTGTTTTTTGTTTTTGTTTTGTTTTTTTTTGGTTTTGGTTTTTCGAGGCAGGGTTTCTCTGTAGCTTTGGATCCTATACTGTCCTGGAACTAGCTCTTGTGGACCAGGCTGGTCTCAAATTTACAGAGATCCACCTGCCTCTGCCTCCCAAGTGCTGGGACTAAAGGCGTGCGCCACCACTGCCCGGCTCTTGGAATTTTTTTTAATCAACGTATGGGTAAAAGCGACTGCTGTCAGTCATAAGGTAGCAGATGCTTGTTGAGCAGATGGGAAGGGTGTTCTACAGTTCTGTGACTGAACCCAGTCTTGTGACAGTGGACTTCACAGTGAACACATCACAGAGTTTACTTCTGCGTTCTCCTCACCCTTGGGCAGACCAAGATGGCTAGAGTGAGCTGAGTTAGATATTTCCCTTTTCCAGTCTAATCAGGCTACAAGAAAACCCCAGCTGGCTGAGCTCTCACCAGACATTTCTGCCAAGGCAGGCCTTGCTAAGAAAAGTGCGGCACTTGGGATTATTTTCAAATACTCTTTCCCTTGCCCTGCAGAAGCAGAGGGGTTTTTTCTCTGACCTGTGAAGTGCTGACCTAAGTTTTCACTCTGATCTGTTCACATAGAATCCCGGCAGTTTACAGTTACAGTTCAGGTTTTCTTGTCCTGGTTCTGGCAGAGACAAAATCTTGGGAGTTCTCACTTTTTCTAATTTGGGGTGGTGGTTTGCCCGTGACTCCACATCTTAAGCTCATTGCTTAGGGTAGAATGGCAATGCTAACAATTCTATGCACTAGATTGGATCTTGGTTTGGTTTTGCTTTAGATAAAATGAGTAAAGATGGGACAAATGTGAAATATCAAGCTTTGAAGGAGTTCTTCTGAAGCCCAGGAAGTTTGGATTTGAGCAGAATTTATTGCATTGATTGGCCTATTACACAGGTCCTATCTCAATTTTCAGAGACTAGTTTGATTTCAGCTTGACCCAGAGACTTTGGGTCTGAATAGGGAGGGAACATTATGAATGAGAGCCTAGTGGGAGCAGGTCATGGACAATCTAATTACATCTCAAATGGAAGCTGGCCGAAAGGGCTCGGGTTGTCTGTCTTTCATCATATTCCTGAATCATCCATTTTCCTGAACATGCTATTCAATCTCTGTAACACTTGCTCCTGCACCTCTGCACGGACACTCCAGCTTGGCCGGACTCCTCCTGGGGTCAGGTAAACAGCCAGGACTGAGAAACTGCCCTGCCCTGGGCTCTTTGGTTTGACACAATCTTTCTCAGGCTCCAAAGTCTCTTGTTTTATTCCCTTACTTCTCTGAGCACATCTTCACACTCCTCTTCAAAACAAAACAAAACGAAAAAACTGAGAAACTAGGTATGCCGGTGCGTGTCTGTAATTCCAGAACTAGAGAGGCTGAGGCAGGAGGATTGTGAGTTTGAGATCAGCTAGGCATTCGGGCTGCAGCTTCTCTTTCACTGAGGGTGGGAGAAAATCAGTCTTTGTTGGGAAGAAAATGGGGAAGCAGGGATACTTAGGTGAGAATTTTCCAAGCGATATCTTGTCTGTTTACATGGTTGGAGACTCCCCTTCTTGTGCGAAGGCTTTGCTAAGTCCTGGTTCCACAGTCAATAACACAGCAGAATAACAATGCCGGAAAGGGGGGAAATGAGCAGAGCGGCTCAGAACACACAGCCCGAAGAGAGCCCAGCAGCGTGAGCAATAGTAATAGGAGGCTGGAGGGGCTGCTCTTCCAGAAGACCTGGGTTCAGTTCCCAGCACCTATATGGCAGCTCATAAATGTTTTACCTCCAGTTCCAGGGGTTAATATTCATAAACATAAGTTATTTTTAATAAAAATAAAAAGGAACTTTGGGTTGGTGAGGTGGCTCATCAGATAAAAGCCTGGCCATTTTCAAGTTCAATCCCTGGAATCCCTGTAAAGGTGGAAGGAGAGAGCAGACTCCACAGTCTGACCTCCACACAATTGTGTACACACACACACACACACACACACACACACACACACACATACCACTACCAACAATAACAGTGATAAAAATCATTTTAAAGAAAGCATCGTTCCAACCAAGGGTAAACCACTTTAACTAAACACAATGACCTTAAATTTAAAAATGCAGCTCATATATTAGAAAAAGTCATGCCAAATGTTGATATGAGATTTGGGAGATCAAGGAAAAGAAATCTTTCAAAACAATAAAGTTACAAAGGCACAGTAAAAGAAAGTTATCAGAGGATCAGGAGATAGGTCCAGAAGTTTGAACAGGAATTTCATGAAAATAAAAAAGCAATTGAGGGAGGAAAGGCAATGTTTAAACAAAGAGGTAAGGGGAAAAAAATTCTTCACAAAGAAAGACTATCTTTAAACTGAAAGAATTCTTTGAGCTCCCAGGAAGTAGGGACCAAAAGAAGAGCCCCCTGGAGATTCCAAGACAGTGTTCTAATTCCAAAGACACATGTCTAGCCTTCCAGACAGGAAAAGCTAGATATTTACACAGAAAAACAAAACAAAACAAAACAAAAAAACCTCAGCCCAGCTTGAGATTGCAAACTGTATCTCAGAAATCAAAAAGCAGCAGGGTAATATCTACTGACAACTGTCAGGGTGGTTTAAAACTCAAAACCCAAACACATGCTACTTAAACCTGCTTTAAACAAAGCCAAAAAGGAAGGTTTTCCCCCAGAGGGTGCAGAAAGAGATGCCACCAAGGAAATGTAAACTAAAATAAGTCATGTCAGACACCATTACCATTGGACAAAATGGGGTGAAAAATATTATGGCAGAAGGAGAAGGGGAAATGTGGATACAACAGACACTGGCTGTGTCCATCATTTTCAGAAGGACCTAACTGTACGAAGCAGAATCTAGGAGGAGGAAGAAGTCAAAATACAATTATAATAGAATATTTTCAGACACACATTGCTTACACTTAGAAAACCCAACAGATAAAAAAATGTATAAATAGACATTCAGAAGAAATACACATCAAATTTAAAAATTTGATCTAAAACATACATGGAATAGTCCATCTTATATGCCCCTCCCTTTTTTCCCTGAGATAGGTCTATGTAGCTCCGGGCTGGCCTTGAACTTGCAGAAACTGCCTGCTCTTTAGCCTTTCTGGTGCTGGGATTACATTTGCCCCAAGTTCTATATTTCTTTTGCTTGTTAGTGGAACATGTACAAAAAATTAATCCTGTCTATGTTCTCAAAGGACATTCTAAGACAATTTATAAAAGTGGAAATTTTCTAGGGCACATTTCCTGATTGTAGCTTATGATAGAAGAAGGGGGGATGGGGAGAAACAAACAGTAAAAAGAGACTCCACTCAAAGCCATTTAATTACTTGGAAATTACAAGGAATGATACAAAGCAGTCTTTTACTAAAATGTAAATGAACCTAAAATTACCAACCTCACAGAAAGCAATAATGGAGGAAACTTCATACAAAACATACACGGTGCTTTATCCTTATTGGCAATTCATAGCCTTAAATTATCCCTATTGGGAACTCAGAGCTTTAAACACTTTATTTTTTTTTTTAAAGAATATAGAGAAAAATACAATTCAATTTAAGGAGTTAGAACACCACCAAAGTGAAACAAGAAAAATATTGGAAGAGAAAATAAAGATCTAAATCAACAAATAGAAGGTAAGGAGGAAAGCAGGAAGGGCAGGTGTGGCTGACATGTATGAATGCTGAGAAGACCCAGCAAAGTGTCCGAAGGCTCAAAAACCGCACAAAGAAAGAACCAGAGTCTGGTAATGTGATAGAGAAGGCGCAGGGCCACAGGGCAGGCAAGAGAAACAGAGAGTGGCTGCGGAGGTCCCCTGACCACGCTTCCCTGTCCCAGATGAGGGTGGCCTTGGTGGGGAAGGTATGGCAGGTCCTGTCTCATCTCTCTGCTAGGAAGCAGAGACCCAGCCTAAGAGGGGAGAAAGAGAAAGCCTGGAGCTGGGTTATGTACTGAGGGGTTGTCTCACATTGGATGGAATAACATGGTATCTAAAAACTGGGCCATCCTTAGACTTAGGAGTGCCTAAAAAGCCATGAGGTCTACCAGAAGTCACTAAGGGCAAGGAAATCTTTCTGATAGAAAATAATAGTGGAAGAATGGGGAAACCTTTTTTTTTCTGCCTGTGCCCCACTAGGCCTAGCCCATTCACATTTTGATGATTTTCCTATTTTTGGTACTGTTCCTTAGTTCCCTCAAAGAATGTTCTTTCGTTTCTCAGCCACCCAGATCTGAATAATCCCACTATATTAATTACAACATTGCTTGCCAACAGCTTAGGTGTATTCCTACCTAGCTCTTATATCTTAAATTAACCCATTTCTCCTAATCTGTGTATCGCCATGGGCTGTGGCTTGCCGATAAGGTTCTGGCATCTTTCTCCTTCAGCAGCTACATGGTGTCTCTCTGACTCTGCCTACTTTCCTCCTCTATCTCTGCTTGGATTTCCTGCCTTCCTGCCCTGCCATAGGCCAAAGCAGCTTCTTTATTAACCAATGGTAATAAAACATATTCACAGGGAATCCCACATCAAGTACACACAGACGTGTGTAGAAAGGGCAAGTTTGATGAGGGGATAGTTACTTAGTTCCCCCTTCCCGAAAAACACACAGGGAGAAAGCAACCTCAAGGTGAGAAGATTGAAAGACTGCCATCAAGTCACCAGCACCAAATCCAGGCCTGTGTTACTGGACAGGCAGCCATGACACCAACACTGCATCATTGCTGTGGCTTTGTTCAAAAATGAGGAAATAATAAATAATATTTTCAACACAGATTATACAAAAATACTTGGTCTAGACACCTTAAAAATTCAAGAATGAGACTTAACTGACTGGATGAAGATGTGCCATCTGCAGGCAATTCGGTGACTCCTCATGGACTGGGATTTTGCTCTGAAGTATATTGATGGGTGTTATGGAATATTAGATGAAGATGTGTTACATTTGTTTGTGCTGTGGAACATTTGTTTAATGATGCAAAGATGTGTTGCGTTCTCTTACACTGTGTTTGTTTCACTCTGTACAGCTGTGTTACTGTGCCTGCCTGAAGCACCTGTTGGTTTAATAAAGAACTGAATGGCCAATAGCAAGGAAGGAGAAAGGATATGTGGGGCTGGCAGGCAGAGAGAGAGAGAGAGTAAATGGGAGGAGAAATGGGAAGAGAAGATCAAGGAATGAGAGAAGGAGAGAAGACATCAGGGGCCACTCACCCAGCTACACAGCAAGTCACAGAACAAGGGGTAAAGAAAGGCATATAGAATGGAGAAAGATAGCCGGGCGGTGGTGGTGCATGCCTTTAATCCCAGCACTCAGGAGGCAGAGGCAGGTGGATTTCTGTGAGTTCGAGACCAGCCTGGTCTACAAGAGCTAGTTCCAGGACAGCCTCCAAAGCTACAGAGAAACCCTGTCTCGAAAAACCAAAATAAAAAAAATAAATAAAAGAATGGAGAAAGATAAAAGTCCAGAGGCAAAAGGTAGGTGGGATAATTGAAGTTAAGAAAAGTTGACTAGAAATAAGCCAAGCTAAGGCCAGGCATTTATAAGTAAGAATAAGCCTCTGAGCATTTATTTGGGAGCTGGGTGGTGGGCCCCAAAGAGCATTTAGACTGACATTTAGAATGACAACTAATTACTAGGATGGTGAATGAACTCTAACCAAACTCTAACTATGCCATAGATGAGAATGTAACTATTACTGTAAGTTTATACCAGACGACTAACAAGAATTCCATATATATGCATGTGGGTCTATATGTAAAGGTTTGTGCATGTGTTCCCCTCCAAAGGGGAAGAAAAATATACAGAGAAATATATACAATAGAATCCTTTTGCTTAAAAAGAGTATATATATATATATATATATATACATATATGCTTACATAAATGCATAGAAAAATTTAAAAGGAATCCACATGGGCTGTTACATCGATTAGGACAAAGAGTTTATACAAAGACAGAAGAAGAGAAAGCATTTTGATGGTGTTGTACCATCTTGACTAATTTCTATCACTCTATGCGACAACTTGTACCTGATCACGGAGACTCTACCCGTTTGGATAAACTAATTAAGGAAAAAGACTACTGTGAAAACAGTGGGAAGTATCATCTGTGGACCGACTGCCAAGCTCCGACAGAGAAGATGAAATCTGAGAAAACCAGCAGTTGGAAGCAGGACAAGTAACTAACAAGCTCAGAGAAAAACATGTGAGGATGGATGGAGATCAAATGCATGGGTGAAGATCTGCATGACAAAATGAAGAGAGAGGGTGTGCAGGAAAGGAAGACTCCTAACCCAAGACTCAGTGACGGAGGATATTGCTGGCTGTCTTAGCTAGGGTTTCTAGTGTTGTGAAGAACGCCATGGCCACAACAACTCTTACAGAGGAAAACATTTAACTGGGCGGCTTCCAGTTTCAGAGGTTCATCATCATGGTGGGACATGGCAGCCTGCGGGCAGACATGGTGCTAGAGAAGGAAGTGCTGGAGAAGGAGCTGTGAGTTTGTACGTCTTGACCAGCAGGCAGAAGAAAATGATCTGAGTGTCACACTGAGCGAAGCGTGAGCAAAGGAGGCCTCAAAGCCCACTCCCACACTGACACATTCCTCTAACGAGGCCATGCCTACTGCACAAAACCACATTTCCTAACAGTGCCACTCCCTTTGGGGGCCGTTTTCTTTCAAACCATCACACTGGCTAAGAATGGATAAAGACTTAGAGCAGGGCTTGCCTGTTGTGTGCAAGTCAGGGTCCTGCTGCAGTAGTCCAGATTGGTCTGGAACTTACCATATACTCTGGAGGAGCCTTGAAATTGTGATCTTCCTGCCTCAGCTTCCTGAGTGCTAGAATTAAAAAGTATGTGTCTGACTCAGGAGTTGGTGGCTTTATTTACGTATTTTTGTAGTTTGTTCACATTGTATTGTTACTAGTTTATTACATTTACCATTGGGCAATCTCATGCCGTGCATATAAGGCACTCTGAGAAGTCTCAATCTCTATCCTTTCTTTTCTCGCTCTAACCCTTGTCTATCCCCACTCTTCCTCCCTACAAATCTGTTTCCCATATTCTTATTTGTTTTGTTTTTGTGACTTATCGGTTTTAACCAGGGCTATCTGTGTGACTATGGTTTTGGAACTATCCATTGGAGCCTCATGGGCTCTGCAGTGGGTATAAAATTGAAAATAATGACTTCACCTCTCTCAGAACCCTTCATTAGCCAGTAGTTCAGTAGGGAGGAGGTAGGACTCCAAGAACTCTTAAAAAGCCTAATCTTGTGTGGGCCCAGTGCAGACACCTGCAGCTCCTATGAGCTCATGTTTGCAATGGCTGTCTCATGTCCTGTGTCAGGGATCAGCTTTGACAAGGATACCACTTATCAGGGTAGGGGGATGGGGATTAGAAATTTAAGTCAAGAGAATGAAGACGCGTGACTGAAAATAATAAAACAGAAGCATAGTATAGTATCGGGAGGGAGTTCCAGTGACTACTGAAATTGCCTGCGGTTGATTTTCCATACACTTTTATACCCCAATACAACAGGGGGGAGAAGGCAAAAGATGCTTTAACATGATACAAGGGACAACTTGAACAGTTACTTGCTTCAATACTTTGTGACAACAAGCCATTAACTCATGAGGAAGTCATTCTGTTTAGGCAGTGAGCCCACCCCTAGACCAAGTATCCTGTAGGCAGCCACTCCATAGATCAAACCTACTAATTCAAAAGAAGGAGCAGAAGTATGCTTGAATTCTCTGACCTTCTGTCAGGGAGGAGAAGATCTACCTCTATGGGCCATCTTAATGTCCAGAACACCAAGTAACCACACCCTAGGTGAGGGTGGGTAGCCACGCCTGTTGTCAACAACTTTAAGCAAGGTCAATCCTCTGACCTTCAGACAAGATGGAACAGGCTCACATATTTTTGGGGGGCCTCCACAGCCCTGAAGATAACATTTCATAGCTCTTACATTCTTTTAGCTCCTTCTTCCACAATGTTCTTTGAGCTGTAGAGGGTTGATTAAGAACACTCATCTCTCACTTATTCTCAGTACCTTCATAGCCACTGAGTCTCTGCATTTACCACCATTGGTTGCCAAGATAAGTTCCCTTGATTAATGACGAAAAGCATTTTCCTATGTGTATAAACATAAATATTTGGAAAGCTGCTTGGTCTATGTCATTTAGCTAAAGCACAGTAGTATATTCCTTCCTAGGGTCTATGGACCTCAAATCTAATCAGAGAGTGATTGGTGGCCATCATTACAGTTATACCACTATTGTACCAGTGGGTACATCTTCCCCAGCAGGTCGGCATTGTAGTTAATAGAGTCCACAGGTGCATAAGACTGTTGAGTTGTCCTCACCACCGCTGCCCCAGCAGTCTGCATAACATCTCCTAAAGCTAGCCAATGGCAGGGAGCTTCTAGCTCAGATATAGATTTCTCAAAATCTTGCAACTAAAGTGTATGATGTCTTCAGTAATAGGGTTTTAAAAAAAGATTTATTTTATTATGTATACTGTGTTCTGTCTGAATGTTTGCCTGCATGCCAAAAGAGGGTGTCAGATCTCTTTATAGATGGTTGTGAGCCACCATGTGGTTGCTGGAACTCAGGACCTCTTGAAGAGCAGTCAATGTTTGTAATTTCTGAACCATCTCTCCTGCTCCAGTAATAGGGTATTATTACCTAGTTTTGATGGGAAACCAAGAGAATTGACAAGAGTCTACATTGTTTTTGTGGGCTTTTGGTACCTTCCTGGCCAACAATTCATAAGGAGGTGTCTCATGCCTGGCACTGGGATTGTTGTTCAATGGCTTCTAGGATCAGTGTTATTCAGCAATGTAGGATATCTCTCTTCTAGGTCTTCTTTTAAATCATTATATTTATTTATTTTGTGTGCATGCATTTGTGTGCATGCATTTGTGTGCATGTGTTCACTCATACAGGTCAGAGAAACATTTTGTGGGAGTCGGTTCTGTTTTCACCATGTGTGCCCAGGGATTTAACTCATGTTATCAGGCTTGATGCAAGTGCCTTTACCCTTCAGGCCATCTCACTAGCACCCCTCCTCTCCCCTTTCAAAATACACACGCACGCGCACACACATACACACACACACACACACACACACACACACACACACTTGGTTTTTCAAGACAGAGTTTCTCTGTGTAACAGTTCTGGCTGGCCTGGAACTCACATTTGTAGACCTCAATGTCTCTGAGATCCATCTGCCTCTGCCTCCCAAGTGCTGGGACTAAAGGTGTGCACTACCACGCTCAGCCCTTAAAATACTTATATTTTTTAAATTGGCTTGCCAAAGTAGTGGGTTCCTTTTTCTTTTCCATGCTCCCTTGTTTTGGTTAACCTTTATTCCCTGCCTCCTGGTTTCTCGCATCCTCTCACCCTGTGCAGTAGACTATACACGTGGGGGATGGGTGTACAGTGTTGGTGCAGTTACAGTGGAGAATGTGGACAGTATGGCATTGCTGAGAGGGACTCTGAGGGACTCCTCCTAGATAACACTTGTAAACTCACTCTGTTAGAGGCTTCTGGTTCCTGTGCAAAGGGTACAAAAAGAAAAAGGAAAGGAAAAAAAGATAGTAAGTACAAATATTTATAAACATAGAATTCTAGAGCCTGGTGTGATGATGTAAACATTTAATCGCAGGGCAGATCTTCATGAGGTCAGCTAGCTTAGTTTACATAGAGAGTTTCAGGCTGCCAGAGCTCCATAGTGAGATCTTGATTCAAAACCAAACCGAACCAAAACAACAAACAAAGCAATAAGAATACAATATTAGTAAGAGAAAAATATTCCCATAGAATAATAATCACATCAGCACTAACAGTAAGACTGATTAAGCTTTGCCACGTTCTAACGTGGCCATTTTAATAATGCACTAAGGATTTCATTGTATTATTTCCTTTAGGCTTCCCTGCAACCTATGTGGTAGAAGACATTATCCACACTTTCTATGCAATGGAACTGAAGTTTACAGAGGTTAAAATAATTTTCTCAAAGTTACAAAAGTAAAAATTCTCACCCAAGACTTAAACCATGAGTACATAATTTTGCCTACTCTGCTCCTACAATGGCTGATGTTTGTAATCATGGCCCAGAGTAAGCTGTAAACACTGTCGTTTTCAGTGTCTTCTGTTCCAGAGCTGAGGGACATGTGCTGCCCTTGGTTTGCTTTACCCAAACAGAAGCCAGAGTGACCCACTATTTGGAGATTCTGGATAGATGAAGCTTTAACTGTGTTTTGTAATTCCTTATTAGATTTCAGTAATTGGAGCTCTACAAAATTAATTAAATTGCAAGTAAAATTTTTATGAATTGTTATAAAATGTATCAGTTATAAATTCTGAGTGCCATATAAATTAAGTTTATTGCATTTCTTTTTTTTTAAAAAAAACCCTCAATTTAACAACAAAGCATGCATCTTTAGCGTTTCTAACAGAATTTTTTTTCTAAATAATATTTCACTGTGGACTTTTCCTTGGCAATTCATATGATTTCCTAGAGGCTCCTGCTGAGTATACATTTACTATGTAAACATAAAACTTGATTCTCCTACTCAGAGCAACAACTGCTTGTGAGTGTCAGTGGACTCTACAGATACGTGTGGTCTGAATAAGGCCTTCCCTGAACCCTGCCCTATTCCCTGGTATTTCATAGTTGGTCCCCAGAAGCTATTTGTCCCAGCGTTTTGACTAAACATTCCTTTATTTTCCTAGAGCCAAGAATATAATTTAAAAACTCTTCCCTGATCACATTTCTTCCAATATGTCTGTCAAGTCAGCTATAATTGCTTTGAGCATCTAACCTTTCCCTAACCCTCCACCACATCCACAAAACTACACATAACAATATGCACAGCTCCTTTTCATTTATCAAAAGAAAGAATCCTTGGGGGGGAAAGATTTGACAGCCCCTGTTATAAGATAATTGTAATATTAAAAAAATAGAAAAGAGGAAGGAGAAAGAGAAGCGAGACAGATGGTGTACACTGGAGACATGTGAAAGCTTACTTGAAAAATAGCTTCAGAAATTCAATTGAGACTGAAAGGAAATTATGCAAATCATCATTTTTGCACAAAAGCATCATGGAAAACAAGGAAATTGTCTTGGTCTTTAGTCTTCCACAATACTGTCAAAGAAAGATTGTCAACTGGACTGTTAACATCCTGAATTCTGATTTAAGGAAACAAAACAAAATTCTATAGCCGCTCATTTGAATCACAAGAAAAAGAGATTATTTTGAGTGAAATCATCAAACATTATTTTTGATATTGCTCTATTTAAGTTTCACTCAGTCCCATAACCATTATTACATTCTTTGATGAGGTTTTTGGTATTTTTATTACATATAATACACATAGGAAGTGCTTTATAATAAACTATTGGATAGTCTATTAAGTTAGTTTATGTGCCATTAAAACATGATGAAAATTTTACTTTTTAAATTATGCCAATTGCTTTAAGAAATGATTTTCAAATTGCCTTCTTAAACTTTATCTGCTCGCCCAATTCATATATTCCATGAAATTTCAGGAAATGTATAAAGGAGTCACGTACATGTATATGTGGTTCTCAGTCTTCCTCATGCTGGGGCCCTTGGATATGGTTCCTCATGCTGGGTTCTCAGTCCTCCCAACGCCGAGGCCCTTTAATATGGTTCCTCATGCTGTGGAGCCCCCCGACGGTGAGATTATTTTCATTGCTACTTCATAACTGTAATTTTGCTGCTGTGAAGAATCATAATGTAAATATGTGTGTTTTCTGATGGCCTTAACAAGCTCTGTGAAAGGGTCACCCAACCCACAGGGTTGCGACCCACAGGTTGAGAACCACTGCCTTGTAAGACCAGAAATTCTGAGGAATAAGGTAAATGCTGGTGGTAAATTTTTGTAATATAGGTTGTTTGAGGGGAACAAGGAACAGAAAAATAATAAGAAAATTTATTTCAAAGAATTAAGAAAAATGATGACCTCAGGCTAATTTTTAGAAAATTGTGGTGGAAGTGTAGTGTAATTAGTGGGCTAGCTCGTGTGCTTTCATGGGTGTGGATAGTCACGTGCTTTATTTAGGATCAAGAAAAAGCTGAGGTGAAGAGTTAGTTATAGCAAAACGTCCCGATGAGACCTTTTCTCCTGTGACAACACAGAATATAGGTTTCTGCTTTATTTTACCAAAAACTTAGGGTGGGTAATCTGATAATGTCCACAACTTTCCTGTAATAATATCTTTAAAAAGGAAAGGAAGGAACGGAAAGGAGGAAAGATGGAAAGCAAAAGGGGGGGGCAGTGTGGACAGGCAGGGGCATTTCCAAGCATTCTAGGCCAGCAGAACCTATAAGTTGCATTCAGGCCAGCCAGGACTACACAGTAAGGCCATCCTCTCTCTCTCTCTCTCTCTCTCTCTCTCTCTCTCTCTCATGGTTAAGAGTGCAGTACTCCTGCAGGAGACTTGAGCTGTGCCTAGCACCCATGTCAGATTGTTTCCAGCTACCTATAAGAGCAACTCCAGCTCCAGAGGATCCAGGACCACATTGGGCACCTGCTGGTACTTGCACACACCCTCCCCTGCCTAATTTCAACAAACAAACAAACAAAAATGCCTCTAAAAATCAAGAAGCCTTGGCTACTAACTATTGCCTCTCTAGTGCATTCCTGCATTTTCTCTATGTGTGTGCATTTTTAAGCGACCTACTCGCTGGCCTTAGGAAGGTCTACATTTATCTTTAAATTTTATCAGAAAGAAAGAAGGCTGATAAATAATTCTTAATATAAAAAGACAGTTTACCAGGGAAGATTATGAAATTTCATTTCCCAAAGATGATAAAGTGATGGACATTTATCGACTTTCTCTCTAAAAGCACGGATTAGGTGACATTTTCTTGGAAGCAAAAAGTCCCCTTCAAAGATTTAACTTTTCAAATAATAATGGGATTTGACAAGATAAAGTATTCCTAATAGAAATGAAGAAATCCTATTATTTTTCTCTCACATAGGTTAATTTTATTTTCAAGTGAACTTGGAACTGAAAATACATTAGGGAAATGTTTTCTTTGTAATTTAATAGTACTAAGCAAAATTATTTTCTGAGGCTTGCTGTATGTGGCTCCCATCCACTTTCAGAGCCCTGGCGTGAGTTTGTGCCCAGCAATGCGTGTCTCTCTGGGCAGGCCAGTATTCTAGCTTACCCTGAAAAGATTCCTTCACACATGTGTTCAACATTTACTAAGACAAGATAGCACCGGCTGGAGATGAGCAGGGCGCAGATGCAGGCTGGAATCAAAGGAGGTAATAGCACTCAATTACTCTTATTTTTCTTGGCAAACCCCTGGCTCCAAGACTCCAACCCCTTTTCGACAAAGCCCGAGCGTTTTATAGTCCTTTCTGGTCTAGCTCCGCTGCCCAGCACTTGAGTTACTTCTGCATTGATGCTCCTGAGGGGACTGTGGGTTCATGTTTCTCCACTTGGCGTTCCCAGCATCACCTATGTTAAAATCACCTGACTCTTGAAGCCAGGCTGGAGCTACTCCAGCGATGAAGCCCGAGGAGCATCAGAACGTTTAATGAACTCCACAAGTGATTCTGATTGAGCTGAACCCTAGGAACCCTCTTCGGAGGCTGGCTGGGTTAGACTTAGTCAGTTTCGAGAACCCCAACTCTCCCCAGGTATTCTGTCAAACACAGCTCCCCAAATGTTCAGACCTGTTTCAGAAAGGCTGGCTGGCAGAAGAAGCAGTTAAACTGCCTCCTACTCATTCATTTGACTCTCTCCTAGCGCCCCACTCCCCCCGCAACTTCCTTTCTGACTGAACCGAAATCCTTGGGAAGAGGTGCTTATAAAAACTCCATCTGCTCGGAGTTTTCGCCAGACAGTGAAGTCGGCACCATCTTCCCACCTCTGCAGATCAAAATAGCCTTTCTGGGCCTGTCTAAGAGCCCTGTTACCTGATAATTGCCACCCCTCATGGCCGCTTGGGTTCTCACAAGAGGGACTGCTTTGCCCCTCATGTAATTAGGATGGAAATAAACTCTTAATGCTGGGGAGAATGTTTATATATCATCCAATAGATCAGGAATTTGCATAAGCAGGTACAGTCGGGTACAGAGGGAAAGGCAGGAAGCAAACATATTATTTAGTCCCTACTATGTGAAACAAGCTTTCACAGTAGATAGTATATCCATTGGTATAAATAAGGAAGTTCAAACTCAGAAAATCAATCTGTAGTCATTTAGTCAACAGAGATTAGACTTATGGCTTCAATAAAAATGGAAGCTATTTGGAGGTTGTTTTGTGCACTCCTCTGATCCTAGCATTTGGGCAACTGAGAAACTCAATTTAACTAGCCTTGAGCGGCTAGCTACATAACAAGGTCTCTTCTCAAAAACACAAACAAAAAAAGGGAAAATAATCCCCTAAATCTATTACTCATTGTTTTAGTCAGTATTCTGTTGCTGTGAAGAGACACCATGACTATGGCAACTCTTACCAAAGAAAGCACTTCATTGGGGCTGCCTTACAGTTTCAGAGGTTTAGTCCATTACTGTCTTGGTGGGAAGCATGGCAGCGGGCAGGCAGACATGGTGCTGGAGAAATAGCTGAGAATTCTATGTCTGGATCCACAGGCAGCAGGAAAAGAGAGACACTGGACCTGGCTTGAGTATTTGAAATCTCAGAGCCCACCCCCAGTGACATACTTCCTCCAACAAGGTCTCACCTCCCAATACTGCCTCTCCCTGGTGACCAAGCCTTCAAATCTATGGGGGCATTCTGATTAAAACCATCACACTTATTAACACTTATGTTAATAAGGGGATGCTTACAGTTGCCGCAGCCCCTTGAGGTGGTCTCACGCCCTTTTTACAGAGGACATTTAGGCACAAAAGACTTAGAAACTTTCCCAAAGTCACCTAGTTAGTGGGTGGTGCTAGATTTAACCTCTATGAAACAAGTACTCTGGGAAATGGCTCGGCAGTTAAGAGCACTTGCTGCTCTTGTGAAAGACCTAGGTTCTCTTTCCCAGTACTCACATGGTGGATTAAAACAGCTCTAGTTCTGGGGGATCTGATGCTCTCTTCTGGCCGCTATGAGTACTATATACAACATGGTGTACATACATACAAGCAGGCAAACAATGTATACACGAAATGAAAATAAATAAATTTTCTTTTAAAGAATCTTTTAAAAAATCAAGTAACTTGAAGCAATGGGTCTGGGCAAGTTGTTATTATCTAAGTAGATGTACGAGCAGGACTGGAATTGGATTAGAAGGTTGGCGAAGTTAAGAAGCACCCCTGAGGAAAAGCTGTTGCACAAATAATAAAAACCCAGAGACAGATATTGGGGTTCAACCTGAGGCTCAGGAAAGTAAAGCAGCCAGCCACTAGAGAGACCTTTTACCTCTAGCAAATCTCCAGACTGAGAGGGAGAGAGCCTGTCTCCACGAATCCTTAGACTCACACTCTACTGATTTCCTGCCTCTTCCCCTTCATATTCCTCTCTCTGCCCAGCCATAAGTGCCTGTGTCCACCTTCCTAGTGCTGGGATTAAAGGTGTGAACCACCTCCACCTGGATCTGTTTCTGGATCGATCTTGTGTAGCCCAGGGTAGCCTTGAACTCACAGAGATCCATCTGCCTCTGTCTCCTGAGTCCTGGGATTAAAGGTGTGAGCCACTACTCCCGGGCCTGTATGGCTGACTAGTGCGGCTGTTTTGCCCTCTGATCTTCAGGCAAGCTTTATTTATTAAGACACAAATGATATCCCACTATGGAAAGCTGGTGGACTAACCAGCCCAGCTACCACCCAGGCCCAAAATCAGGGCTGTGGGTTGACACCACATCTATGTACTGTTGGAGCAGGCAAAGGGGCCAGGCCTGCAGATCCAAAATAGCAGGCTCTCCGTGACATAGGACAACAACAGGATATCTAAGAGGAACCCCAGTGAGAGCCCTTTATTGATGATGTAGCAGGGGCCAGAGGCCTGGAACCAGACAAATGACTCGTGGCAATGAACGCTTTCGAGGGGAGATGAAAAGGCCAAAGGATGAACTGTGTAACTCCCTGGGCCACACTACAGCTTCCGTGGTGAGATTCTTCTTTCTCTCTTCTTTCTTTTTTTTTTCTTTTTGCTTTGTTTTGGTTTGCTTGTTTGGTTTCGTTTTTGGTTTTTCTTTTAAATTTTGTTTTGTTTTGGAGGGGAGGTTGCAAGGGCAGAGGGCAGATGTGATGGGGTGACAGGAAAATGGGTGGATCAAGATGCACAATATGAAATCCACGAAGAATCAATAAGGTTGTTTTTTTAAGCATCCTGAATAAGCATCATCTCTCTGGATAAAAGGATGAAGAAGAGGGATCAGAGAAAGAAATATTGAGATAACAGCATTCTCTTGCTTGTTTGAGGAACTAAGGTACTCAGATGAATACACTGCTAACTGAGACCTAAAATGAAGATAAACTGACATTAAATTTATAGTCTGTATTAAAGAGCTGGTATTCATTTAGCCCTTCCCTCAGTTTCACTATGAAATATAAGAGGAAGTGTCATTTGTTTATTGATGGAAAGAGTATGATAAAGATGCTTAATGAAACTGGGGATATTGCCTGTCTGATTTCCCATCTATAGGGCAGTGAAAAACTACACATATATCCATCCATCCATATGTATTCACACATACATATGCATACATAGCCTCAGGATAGCAGTAAATATAACCCTAGTGGATTAATTCCTCAGCTAAGAATTACTGATCGCTATTATGAGCTGGCTGTGAAAGGTCTAACGGTAATGGAGACAGACCCAGCCTCTGCTCTGGGAAGCTTTCATATGTTCAGACAAAGGCAGGCAATAAACAGAGAAGAGGAAGATTAGCAAACTCCCATGAAGAAGAGAAATGGAGCGCTGTGGTGGAATACAGTGGCATAAGGTCTGAGAGAAGGGAAGATGCTCACTTTTCATTCTACTTTTGAAGGGAAGAAATAAACGAGCCTGAGCAAGGGAGTGACATCGCGCTGCCCATCTTTAGTAGCCTGCTCTGAGATATCACTACATTCAGGGCAAGCCATGGCAACAAAAATGGAAGGAGAGAGCTGGTTAGAAGGGCCAGAAAAAAGGTGACAGTGGCTTAAACGAAGGTGTGATGGAGTCCTAGTCTATGTTCTGTTGCTCTAACGGAACAGTGGAGTCTGGGTGCTTTGTTTTTACTAGCATGTGCATGAGTTCACGTGTGAGTGTGTGGGTACGTGTGCATACGTTCTGTGTGTGGAGGTCAGAGAAAACCTCCAGTGTCGTTCTTCAAGCACTGTCCCCTTTTTTTGGGATGGAGTTGCTCACTGGCCTTGAACTCACCAAGGAGGTCTGCTGACCACTGAACTCCAGGCATCTACCTATCTCCTCCTCCCTGGTGCTGGGTTTATTACCATGAACCATTACGTATGGTTTTTATTTATTTACTTATTTTTAAACATGGGTCCCGGGAGTTGAACCCAAGTCTTCGTGCTTACAGTGAGTGATTTACTGTCTGAACTCTCTCTAGCCCCTGAAGGACTTATAAAGGAGAGATTTATTTGGGCGCATGTTTCTTGATGATGGGAGGAGCAGCGACCTGCTATCTTCATGGATTCTGGTAAGGCGTGTGCTGCATCTGAACACGGGATACAAAGGGACAAGGCTGACTTATAGCATCCACTCTCATGGGGTAGCTAATCCTTCAGGAGTGAGAAGTCATCGAAAGCTCAGGGATTATCTCAGTCCCTTTAGAGCGCCATTAATTCTGTCATGACTCAAAGGTCTGTTAAAGGTCCTTCAGGGCTGTACATGGAAGACCAAACCTCATGAGTTTTGGAGAAGAAAAAAAAAAACCCACATCCGAGCCATATAAGAAGGCACAGGGAAGGAGGTAGACTTGAAATATGCTTGGGCAGGTGATAGTAGGCTTGTTTAAGGAAAGAGGTTGGCAGGAAAAGGGGGGAATCAAGGATGGCCTCTTTGTTTCTAGTTTGAACAACTGGATAAATGCTGCAGTCCTTTACCAGTATCATGACAACTGGAGGAAGAACAAAATTTGAAGAAAAACGATTAGACATATGTATGTGCATGTAAAAAGATGTAAACACTACACTAGGGTTTATCAGAGCACTTGAGACTGGGAATTTACAAGTCTGGTTTGAGTTAACACTAAAGGCAAAGGATTCTCTAGTCCGCCCCCTTCCCCTTTCCCATCTGAAACCCGGGGATAATTATATGTCTTGCTGCTTTGGCGGGATGCTGAGAAGATAAATGAGATAATATACATGAAAAGACTTTGAAGTCTTTGGAGGATAAGAAGCTGTCATTGTTATGTCACCAAGTGTGCTTATATTTTTCGTGTATCTGCTCAAAGCCTTTCAGGTCGTCAGCATAGCAGACATTCTTTCTCCATGCTCCCTTCCCAGAAACAAGATGAGCATGCTTCTCTGGCCTCGCTATCCCTTCCCCTCTCAATTGCCCTAACAGGACTTTCAGGCTATGACATTTTTAAATGTGGGAAGAGAGAGTCACGTGTATAGCTGCAACGTCGGCTGTTAATGATCAAGATCCCTCCGTACAGATTACAATGAACCTGCAATCTTCTCACCAACGTCAGTTGTCATATCAGCCTAATACACTTTTTCTTATTTGACAGAAAGTAGCCCAAGAAATTAAAGCCACGTGTTGAAGACGTCCTTTGAGGGTTAGAGCAACACTAGCAGACGTCTGCTTCAAAAGCCAAGGCTAAAATCCACCAGAGCGTTCAAGGAACATAGCTACATCTCAGGCAATATTCCCGGAAGGCTTGACCTTCTTTCTTTGATCATGTCAGTTTTGGGAAACGTTGTATTTAGTTGGCCACACCTGGCCAACAGGTGAGTCCTTATGAATTCTAGGCCTGCCAGGGCCACATAGTGAGACTCTGTGTAAACAACAACAAACAAAACAAACTAAAAAATCCGAACAGGTGGAAATAAGTAAACTTTCTTTAGATTTTGAGACATTATGGCTTGAATAGAAGATATCTCCATAGACTCACATGTTGAGGTCTCTGTTGTTAACTCATGTATTTTGGGAAGGTGACAGATTCCCATCAGTGTATGAATCCCTTCATGGGAGGAGGTGACAAGAAGGAGGCAGAGCCAAGCTGTAGTCACTGGGCGTTTGTTCTTGGGGGGCTGTATCTTGACCTGGCCCCTTTTTGGGTTCTCTCTCAGCTTCTTGTCTGTTAAAAGGTGAACAACTCTCTTCCACAGTGATGCCTTGTGCCAGTGCTCGGGGACAATAATCAGGTGGAACCCTCTGAAACAGTGAGCTAAAATAGCTTCTCTCCATTTAGATGGTTTCTGTCTGGTGTTTGGCCACCACTAAATAAAAGTAAGTAATGCAGCAGATTAATTATGTGATGAAGTTTTTTCTTTTTGCTTGGAAGAAACACCACCTTGGCCTCTAGTTTGCCTATGGCGGTGAGATAACGGTGAGGACAAAACTGAGAACCCCGGAACCGTGGAAAGAAACTGGCCCCAGAGTTAGGAGAACTGGAGTTGAGTCTTACTGCGGGACATAGGGAAGTCACCCAATCTGATCTTCAGTTTTAATAACTACTGAGTGGGTGTTTTCTGACTATGATTTTCCAGTCCACTTGGCCTTCATCTTCTTAGCTCCAAATGCAGCGCCCACTGGGCCAGACAGCCACTTTAAGAGTGCTGTGTTTGTAGGTGATTGTATTGTCCCCTTGTTCTATTCATCCATTTTTTTTCCTTGTCTTTTTTAGGTCACTACGCACACATATGTCTTCCCTTCTAGCCGAAAAGGAAGTGGGCAATTATTTTTGGCATTCATACAGTATAATTCTCGGCATCTTAATCTCTCTAGAACAAAGTTGAGGCAGGATGACATAAAGAGAATTGAATTAATATGTATAAGTGTTTAGCACAGCGCCTGGCTTAAAGTGAGTGATAATTGTTACTTGTTACAATTTTTTTTTCTTAACTTAAATGATCCTCATTTATCTCAAATGGTTTAGCTGTGGCTCTATTTGGAGACTAACTGATAACCTGAGATTTCTCTTCAAGCTGTCTGCTTGGTTGGTGGCCTGACAGGAATTTCTTGCATAATCTCTTGCAGCCCTTTCTCGCTCGCTCATTTTTTTCCTGCCTAGTTTCTGCTCACTTTTGAGGAAAGCTATTAGAAGTAACTTTTGGTAAACTGACAGTGGTATAAATGAAGTCACGCACCCTTTGACAACATTTTAACTTATCTCTGAAATAAATTTGACAAACAGGCCTACACACACACACATGCACACACACACACACACACACACACACACACTTGGACACCACGTTTTTCAAGCCCACACTTCAGAGTATACAGGTGTGCGCTCGGGGCAACAAAAACAGATTACAGTGATGGTGATGACTCCCTCCAAGGCGCAGATGAAAGAGGTGCCTCCCAGCCAGCTTCAAGGCACCGGCACACCTGGGTCAGACTTTGTATTCACCCCATTTTAAGCAGGCAGAAAGAGCCTACCCACGACCGGCTTTTATAGCACACCAGTTTTTCTAGTTGTTTTTTTTTTTTTTCTTTCTCGTTTGGAATTTTGGGATCAGCAATTCTCCAAACTTGCTTGGCTTTGTGTCCCGGGCTGCTACTGATGTGGGGCGCAATGCTGGGTGGAGGAGGAGGCCCCGGGGATCCACAGGGTGGTCAGCAGCTTGGACCCCAGAACTAAGGGGGTCCCACTTCTCTCTGTGTGCATCTCCACAGGGAGTGTGCACGCCGAGCAAAGCGTTCCTGCCAGGGCCGCTCCCTCCCTGACCCTGGCTATTGCCAAGAGTCGGTCTCCAGGCACCGGACAGGCGGAGCCCGAGGCCGGCAGGGCGCCCTTGTCCCAGCCTCTTCCTGGTCCCCTCGGCGCCACTCCCACCGCCCTCCTCCGGGGTAGTTCCATTCGCTCCAGGCGCGCGTCCTCGGGGTGAAGGCGCGGTTCCCCGAGCTTCGCTCTCGTAGCTGCTGTCCCCGAGGCCGCCGCCCGCTGCGTGGGTACCACGCGGGTCCCCGAGCGGCGGGTGGCGCTGTGGCGCAGCCCTCCAGCCCCGGGCGCCCGCTGCGCGCGGCCTCCGCCTCCTTGGCCGCGTCGTGTTCCCCCGCCCTCCTCGCTGGGCGGGTGGGAGGCGGCGGCGGCGGTGGCGTGCTGTGTGAGCGCGCGCGAGGGGGGCGGCAGCAAGGAGGCTCCCGGTGCCACCGCGGCGGCCGAGCCACACGGGCGGCGGGCACGGCGGGGTCGCATCTGCCGGCGCTGCGGGGCCGCGAACAAAGACCAGCCGCCGAGGCGAGAGGTAGGGCGCGCGGCGAGTCGGGGACGCAGGGCGCGGGGTGGTGGCCGGTGGTCGCAGCATCACGGTCCTGTGCGCGGGCCGGTCCCCGGTGCTTCCACTCCTGGCTCTCCGGGACCTGCAGGGAACGAGCCCTGCGGCCTCACTCGCCTCCTCCGAAGCTGCCCGGCCTCGGGGCCGCGCTCTCCCCGGACGCAGCCCTGTGCCTCCTGCCTCCGGGATGGCAGTCTCTAGGGACTGTCGCTGAGCTCATCCCCGCGGGGTCACTGGTCTGCTTCCCGCCGCACTCCCACTCCGTGGCGCTGACTTTCGCCAACTTAGGCTGCATCTTTATTTTTCTTTAAGTCCTTGAAAACTTCCAGCGATCAGTGTTGGGCAATTTTTGTCCTGGATTTGACCTAAAGGGAGGCTTAGAGGAGGCAGTTGGGCGAGATCCTCTATTCCTGGAGCGACCCGGCCGCAGGCTCAGATCCAGCCCGGGACCATCCTCTCTGTCCCCGGTTGGCGACACCTGGCTCCGGGGTGTGTCTGGGTGAGCACCACGCCACGCTGGTGGTCGGGGACTACCTGTGCCCCACCGCGGGAAGAGGGGGCGCACCCTGGCTCTCCCTAGAACCGACTAGCCGGGAACAGCTGTTAATGCAGCCTCCAAATCCTCTCACCTCCTCTAGGCTTCCACATTTAAACATTGATTGAGGTGGTGGTTGTGGGGACAGAGACAAACCGACTGGCTTCAGATAGTCTTTCTCCACCCCCCACCCCTACCCCCACCCCTCCATGGCCCGTTTTTCAGATTCTACCCAGAGTTTTCAGCCCAGCATTCCATCTACGAATTCTTGGTGATCATTTTGCAAGATTTTCTGAATGGGATTAGGACAAGCCGTTCAGAAATCTGTTTCAGAGTTTGTCTGCCCTGCCGGGAAGGGTGGATATGTTTTCGCTATTTTCAAGCAATCCTTGGTTATATCTTTTAGAATTACCCACCATCAGCTCTTTTTTTTTTGGGGGGGGGTGTTGGATAAGATTAGGATGTTCTGTTTCTCAGACGGGAAAGAAACATATGTTATTTAATATTGGGGTCATTTTCCACAAGGATCACCCAAGGCAAGGCTTCTTAAACGATAACGTGGCTTAAAAATTGGATTGGGGATGTCGTTGATTTAAAAGCATTATTTTAGAGGAAACTTCGTAGTCGATTTTACTTAGCTTCTCCATCAAGTTGAAGACTCCATTAGGCAGCTGATATCAAACCTTTATTGCTTTCTCATAAGTCCTGCTTATTGCTTGCTAGTTATTTCTGCCCAGTGAGGTTCTAGATATCTTGAGGGATTAATTCGCAATCGTTTAAGAAGCCTGTTTTGTTTTTAATTGTTGACTTTGGAGTTCAGAAACCACATTCCAAAGCCAAGCTACACCATGCAGAGGAAGCACTTTTGTGTACTTTCTGGTTCTTGGCTCCACTGTGAACTTTTCCCCCAGATAACAACACTCATTTTTCTCTTTCCTCCCTCTCTCCCCATAACTCCAGAGCAAAGTCTGAAATGGATGTTACATGAATCACTTTAAGGGCTGCACACGACTATGAACGTTTTGAAGCATTTTTCCCGGTAAAGGAGCACGATGGATGAGTCTGCCTTGCTGGACCTTCTGGAGTGCCCTGTGTGTCTAGAACGCCTGGATGCTTCTGCAAAAGTCTTACCTTGCCAGCACACGTTTTGCAAACGATGTTTGCTGGGGATTGTGGGTTCCCGGAATGAACTCAGATGTCCTGAGTGCAGGACTCTTGTTGGCTCTGGCGTCGAGGAGCTCCCCAGTAATATCTTACTGGTCAGACTTTTGGATGGCATCAAGCAGAGGCCTTGGAAACCTGGCCCTGGTGGGGGCAGCGGAACCAACTGCACAAACGCATTAAGGGCTCAGGGCAGCACTGGGGCTAATTGTGGCGCAAAAGATCTGCCGAGTTCCCAGTGTGGGCAGCAGCCTCGGGTGCAAGCCTGGAGCCCCCCTGTGAGGGTGAGTAGCTTGTCGAGGCAGTTGGGTGAATCCAGGTGGTGATGACCACAACTGTTCTTTATCCTTAGCTCATTGCTCAAGAGGCCACACCTACCTGGGCCGATAGGAGACTAAACCTCAGGATCTCATTTTTCTCTTGAAATGAGACTGGATATGGCAAAATAAATCATGTTTTTAAAGTCTTCTCTGATAGTCTCTATTGTCTGGTAGGATGCGTTTTAGGAAGCAGGTATCAAATGCAATGTGAACAGCAGCCTTTTAATTTTGCCTAGGAAAATTTGGTATGGTCTCACCCTTTTGATGGCATTGGGAGAATCCTCTGTATGTGTGGTGTGTATTACATGGGTATGTTTATCCGGTAAATATGCATATGAGCAAACCACAGGTAAGAACGCAAGCCTTGATTTTTATGCTGCTGAGAGCCATTCTGTTGGTTTTATGAATGCACAGCACAGAATATACTGGTTGGAGGAATTTTTAACAAATCATGGCCACAGGTAGCAGCTCCGTTGCCATAGCAACAGAACGTCACGTAGGACTACACTATTCCATCTAGCTGTGTGCTGGGCTTTGTAGAGAGTCAAATGAAATACTTCCAGCAAAATGATTTTTTTTCCCCTTGGTTTTGGGCGGAAACAGTTTTAGGTGAAGTTAAATATCTATACTTTTACTGCAACTTCATTTTGTAAATGAAAATTCTAAACGAGTAGAAATTACATTTCACTTAGTGGTTCCCCGATGAGATGGGCTTTCGTTGCTTCTCATAAGGTGAGGCATAGTCTTTGACATAATGAGACTCACTCCATTTTGGTTGTAAGAAGCAATTTTGATAATTGGCCTTATTTTTTGGCAGTTGAATAGATTTTATAATCTATTAAAATTTTATAGTTTTAGATTTCAAAAATTGTTAGTTATCTGAGTGTTTTGCCTGCAGAGGTGCGTGCGCCTGATGCCCATAGAGCACAGAAGAGGGCATCAGGTCCCCTGGCACTGCAGTTACAGACAGTTGGGAGCTGCCTTGTGGGTGTGGGGAACTGAACTCAGGTCCTCTGCAAGAGCAGCCAGTGCTCTTAACCACTGAGCCATCTCTCCAGTCCCCCAGTCTTTTTAAAGAACAGCTAAGCTGATTGAGATTTTTTTCACCTACATATTTATAGTCAGAACTGATGACTTTTCGTTTAATGAAGAGCTACCCACCGGAACGGCACTGTGTGGTATGAACTCACACCTGTGGCTATCAGATAGCGTGGCACTGTGTGGTATGAACTCACACCTGTGGCTATCAGATAGCGCATCCTTGCAAGTGATATAAATGATGAAGAATATTTACATCACTAGATTATAGAGTATCTTAATTCTTGAACTCTTTATATATTACTGGAAAGCAGTTTTATCATTAGGCGCCCAGACTTCTTTTGATTCATATTCATGATATATGATTAATATGTATTTTTTAAATTGGCCTAGGATGGCTTTCTTCCTTCCTTTCCTCTTCTTTCTGTAACCTAGGCTAGCCTGGGACTCACTGTATATCCCAGGCTGGCCAGTCATGTTTGTGCCTCAGCCTACCAAGTCTGGGGGTTACAGGCAGAGCCATCCTGCCTTTGAGAAGGCTTTATTATTTGGAGCCCTATATATGAAACTATTAGATTTCTTGTGTGTTACAGTTTCCTGGAACTTTGGTTAGTACATATGTGCTCGTGAATATTTTAATCCCATAACTAGTGGTCAAGTTGATCATTTCCGAGACATGGAGCCAGATCTGCTTACCATAAGGAAGGGGCAGATTTGCATCTTTGGAGGGCTTTTGTTTCCTGTTAATTAGACCTGGAGTGGCTTCTGGCTATGAATAGGAGTGTCCCAGTTGTTGCCTTACCTGTTGGGAGGAATGCAATGAATGTCTGATTGCTGATAAGGAGGAACTTAAGGAGAGGCTGCAGCCCGTGGCTCTCAAATGTCCTTTCTGACATAGACGTGACTAGGAAATACTGCAAGCAGAGGTCCTGTGTCTGATTGGCTGCACTTCCAAAACCGTCTTTCACTTTTCTTGGATATTTGGAGGTTTTGATGGTGTTGATATTATTTTTCTGGTTTACATGATTCCTAGTTTGCTTCCTGTTTTTCTTTGGCATCTGACAAACACTATGCAAAGAAGAGCACTATGAACTTGAACTTGAGCCTTATGAGTTCGTATAAAGTTCTTGAGGACTTTGTAGAGTGGGGGTGGGGAAAAACTGACAAGTGAAAGTCTTCAGTCTGAAGTAAATGATGTCATCATTGTTAGAAACAATGATTTCCAGGTTACTTCTGCATTTACTAGTGCCCTTTGCTTTCAAGTTTAAAGCACCTGAAGCTTCATAGGTATAGAATAAGCACCCGAAGGGTAAATAGATCCCCAGAACATACCATTTTACAGAGTTACAAACTGGTCACTTCACCACATGGAGAAGTACTGTGCCCCTTTGGATACTTCCCCAAGGTGAGCGACAATAATACATCCCGAACATTCATCTTCTTTGCTTAGATGTTCTGACAGAGCCAAGTGGAGCACTGAGCCGGTTTCACGGGCTGTGCAAAGCTGAAAGTGAGAACATGTACCGTGTTGTTCCTGGGGAGGTTGTGGCCATGTGGCTTCCTTATGTTGCTAGCCGAGGTAGAGTCAGTGTTATCAGCAGACGCAAATATTTCCAATGTGTGACCCACAACTTATTCCCAGAATTTTAGTGTTTCCTGCTTAGAAGAGGGATGGAGTCCCTGTTGGATCAGAGTCACCATGAGCCCTGCCAGCTCTTTAGTTTAAGCAAAGAATTCCTGGTGGGTTTTGGTCAGAGTCAAGCAGGAGAATGAACCACAGGAGGAGACTAGATATTGTTTCAGTGGCTGGAAAGTGTACCTGTGGGCAATTACTGTTGTCTGCTCATATATACTTAAAGTATACATATATACTTTACCTAATGAATATGTATATCACACACACACACACACTCATAGAGATGATGTAGAAAATAAAATATGTTTAAGTAATTTCTACAGAATTGTAACCTACTAGAATAAACTGCTTTCTGTAGTCATTTGGGTTTGGTTATTGTTGTTATTATTTTATTTATTTATTTATTATTTTTAAGGTGATCTCACTATGTAGCTCAGGCTAGCCGTGAACTTAAGCCCCAGGCTTCTAGAGTGCCAGGAAGATGATGATGGGGAAGCCAGATATGGATTCTGCTCATGAATTTCAGAGTGTGTGGTCAGTCTCAGGGGAGAGATTAGCAGCGTTGTGGCAATGCAGGGGTGTAATAAACACAGCAAGGTCTATGCCCGAGAGCTCAGGAGCTTGCAGGAGGGGATAAGAGAGGCTTTGAGCTCAGAGTGAAGGGAAGGATGCTCATATTTGAGGCCTTCAAGGGAGAGAGGCGTTTGCTCTGAGATCTTAACATGAAATGATAATAGTGTGAGCGGGGGCTGGGCAGGGGAAGGGGCAGAAGGGAGGAGCATTCCGAAAACATTGGCTTATAGAGCGAGAGGGGGCTTGTCTCCTAGGAGAACTGATGGAAGGTGAATGTGAGCTAAGCAAGCCACGGGGACGGTGACCTAGCGTGAGAGCATGCAGGGGCCGCAGATGGGTCTGGCCGGATGGATGGATGGATGCTACCAAGAGAAGTGCCCTGAATTGGGATTGAGGAGACGAATCATTGGAGCAGCAGCGATGAGTAAGGTTTTAGAACAGATAGGTAGAGGGTTAAAGGTGAAATCCAGAAGTGAGACTGTGAACAGACAGGGAAATCTAGATGTGGCGCACAGATTTCCTTCGTGCTGAAGATGCCAGGTGTGCTTTCATTTCTTATAGCTGTAGCTGTGTTCCTTTGTGTCCCTGTTCATGTTGTCTGTGCCAGCTGGGGGTTGTGTCACACAAAGTTCCTCTTGTGGAAGTGCTCACTTCGAGTACCTCAGAATGTGGCTCTGTGTGGGGATAGGACCCTTAAAGTGGTGGTGAAGGTGGGTAAAATGAGGCCCCATGAGTGGCCGTAATCTAGTGTGACTGGTATCCTTCGTGGAAGAGATCATAGCCTGTAGAGACACAGAGGGAAGACCGTGGGAAAGCACACAGGGAAGGCGGCTGACCACGAGCTAAGTGGAGAAGCATGAGAAGAAACCGTCTTCCCAAACCTTAGCCTTGTTCTGTTGCAGCTGTCTAGTCTGTGGTATTTTATGGCAGCAGCCAAGTACCCACTTCTAAAGCCAGCCCCTTGAGTGACTGGCTTGTCTCTCTCCCAGCCCCTCGAGTGACTGGCTTGTCACTCTTCCGCCTATCCAATCAGTCCTGGTTGCCCACAGAGACGTGCCATGGTCCATCCAGCCCACTTACGTCTTTATTTCTGCCATGGAACCCGTGAGAAGTTCCTTAGGCCCTCTCTACCCCTTCAGCTGGCCACATTGCCTGGCATAGTTTCACGAGCTAGGCAGGGATTTCAAGAGAAGATTGGCACTCACGTGACAATGTGCCAAACAGAAAGTTTTGTAGGAGAAGGAACACATCGGGCAGGGATCAGGATTTCTTTCCCACCTCTCTACTCTGCCTTCCTCAGTGACATGAGTTGGGGGAGGCTGGACACACTGTTGCTGTGGCATTGCATGACAAAGCCAGCAGGAAGGGAATTGAAGGAAGGGTCTTGGAGTGAAAGCTCCAGGCACAGAGGGGAGGTTGAGGTTGCCCCTCGACTGTGTTTGGCGTCCCAGCAGACAGCAGGTGTCTGTGGAGAGCTTTCTAATTCAGTTCTGTGCTGTGATCTCTACTGTCAGGACAAAGGTGACATCCGTGCATGGACTTGTTGAAAACACTTGCGTGGGGTGACGATGGGAGGGGAAATGGTAAAATTCACAGGAAGCAGTAAGCTGTGGAATAAGACGGAGAGTGTCTGCGTCTAAGGTTTGTGTTCAGTGGTCACTGATTAAATACACCTGGTGGACCAAGTGTAGCCTAGACATGCAACGCCCGTATGCGAAAGGGTCAGTACAGATACTGTCACAGGGACTGACGTCTCTGTCATTGGCGGAAGCAAGAATCTGTAGTAATTCTTACTTGTTCTAAGAACAATTTTTAATGAAGTTATTTGAGTGAGGATGTTTCGGAATTGCCCAACTGAAATAGAAAACGTAAGATTTTTTTTTTCCTGTTGAACATTTGTATTTTATTTACCTTAACGCTTACTTGTGACTTCTCTAGGTTTCATCCTAGAACTCAGTGGTGAGGCTCTGGGATGTGTCCTTTTGTGTTGATGTAGGTTGAACCCAGGGCCTCACACCTGCTACATAAGTTCTCTACCCCTGAGCTTTTCCTTATACATCTATGTAGCCCTGGGCTCTGGGGTCTTCAGTGTGGCAGAAGGCAGGAGTAGGGAGTGGGGTCTTTGGCTCTCACCTACTGGGAATTTAAAAAGTGAAATGCTTTTAAGTCACGCTCATCTTGCATTAATGGCATCTCTCTGGGGGTAGAGATTATTATTTCAAAAATGAAACCGTAAATTTCAGAATAAGTATTTAAAAACAATTTGGTTTAAAAATTTTATTGTTAGAAAAGTATATGCTGTGAAGTGTTTGTATCTCTATGTGTGTGTTACATATAATATATATTATATAAAACATTCTAGATCATCTTGTAGACCTTTGTATGTATATACTTATGGATTTGGGTTTTTCCACATAAATACTTGTTGAGTTGCTAGATTCTTTACTCTGTGGAATCCTTTCATGTTGGAGCACAGATCAACTCCATTTAATGGTTTGTGTCTAACAGACGTGCAGAGACGTGCACATAATAGAAGTGTGTCACTTGTGAGTCACCGTGCTCCATTCTTCTTAAAACGACCAGAGTGGTTTTCTTTCTGTCTTCAAAATTGAAAGTAAAATGGGATCCCAGCAAGACATTTAGTGCAGGAAATGGTGTGTCGAGGATAATTGAAGCACCCGGTCTTTGTATTCCTGATCCAAGGGGTGAGAACTGTAAAGAGGTTCGTGTACTCCACCTCACGCCTCCTAGAACAAGAAGTCGATAGAAATGGGAGCATTTCCCACATGCTACTCTGCAAGCTGGGGTTGTCTATTGAATGGCGTTACTTGGCAAGCTTCCTCTATGTTCTCACGGCCACCTGTAGGAAGGCATTTTCTATCAACACTCTCATGCGTAGATGTAGGAAGGACAGCTAAAGTACTTCTAACGTGTCTGGATTTTTCTAGTAGGTAGTGGTGGAGCTGAGATTGTACCTTGGTCTGTGTAACTCCAAATGCTTCCTTTCCATCCATACCACATGGGACTTCTTCTTGTTCTCATTGGGGAACACTTTGCCCAGCCATAGCTAGGAGCAGTTTTTTTTTTTCCTCAGCATGCTTACTACCTGTGAGTGTTTTATTGTGGAAAAAGAAATGTGTGCGTGTGTTGGGGAAGGGAGCAGAGTATGAAGAAAACTCAGTCATAATGAAACGGGACAAGGAAGCAGTGCACTTTGAAGGTTACAAATCTGTAGTCTCTGGTTCCAGCACTGTAACCAACTGGACTTCATTTCTTCAGCACACGCATCCAGCACCTTGGCAGACTTAGAAACCTGCTCCAGGCGAGGTAGAGGCAGCCATGGCGGTGAGGGCACACACTGTGAGTTGAGTTGAGTTAAGCTCATTAAAAAAAATACTACCTTAATTTTCTTCTTTGACATTTCTGTCCATGTGTCTACAACATTCTGATTGCTTCTTTTTCATCCTTATCAACCCGACTGCACAAGGCCCCTATTCCACATCCGCGTCTCCGCTTTTCTTTGTGGCCACTGCGTTTTTCCAGGGCTCTTTGTTAGGAGCTGTCGGTGGGAGCCTGGTGGACGCACGGTTGGCACACAGGTGAGAAGCAGCAACCGTGTCTCCCCAGAATCCACCAGGAGAGGGTCATCTTTGGTTTTCAGAATCCTTTCTAGCCTGACACAGGACACACTCAAAAGGGGCTTGCTGTGTGAGGAAGACCCAGGGGAAATGAAGGCCAGCTGCTCTCCAAAGAGCCTCAGTGGCACATTCAACAGTTTCTATGTGCATACTAATTTTTGTTATTTTTGGTGTTGTTTCCCCACAGTGGACGAATAAGGACGATACTTGCTCATCCTGTCTATGGATAAGCACAAGGAATCTAGGCACAAGAGTTTTGAAGGTTGTAGAGACTAAGTAAATGGCTGTGTTGTTATACAATTAAGTATTAATTTTCTATTACTACTTAATAGTGATGAGAGCCTGAGTAATCAGAAAAAGGATAGTCATAAAGGGGTGGCAGTGTTTGGATGCAGACCTACCCCAACGGGCATCTCAGTTAGGTATTTGCTGTCACGCATGTGGGCAACAGCCTGACGGGCATCCGTTCTCTGCCAGCCTCTGGGGTTGCTTTAGTTCCCTTGTTTACAGCCATGTGCTTAACGATGAGAAATACATTGTAAGAAACGTATTGCTGTGCTCTTTGTCATGGAAACATCATAGGGATAGAGGTCAGTCATTCAGCGCTTTTGATGCAGTCAACAAACATGGAGGATTGTGTGTTTGTGTGTGCATGTGTGCGTGTACACTGCAGGTGCCTATGTATGGAAGCCAGAAGACAACCCCCGATGATGTTCCTCAGACACCGTCCTGTTTGTTTGTTTGTTTGAGACCGGGTCTCACCGAGGAGGTTAGGCTGGCTAGCTAGTGAGCCCCAGTGATGGCCTGTCTTCATCTTCCCGTGCTAGGCCCACATCCATGCACCACCATGCTCAGCTTTTCTATTTTTTCTTATTTATTTTTGTTTTTTTGAGACAGGGTTTCTCTGTGTATCTCTGGCTGTCCTGTAACTCACTCTGTTGACCAGGCTGGCCTTCACTCTGTTGACCAGGCTGGCCTTGAACTCACAGAGATACTCTTGCCTCAGCCTCCCAGAGTGCCAGGAGGCATTGTTTTCCATTTTGTGCTCCATCTTCATGCACACCAGAAGAAGAAATCTGATCCCATTACAGATGGTTGTGAGCCACCATGTGGTTGCTGGGAATTGAACTCACAACTTTTGGAAGATCAAGTGCTCTTAACCACCAAGCCACCTCTCCAGCCCCATGCTTAACTTTTTAGACATAGGATGTGGAGATTGAATTCAGGTCCTCATGCTTGCAAGTCAGGCATTTTGCTTGCACGCTAACACCCCAGCCCTGGTAAAGATATTCTATGGTAAACTTTTCTCTCAGTAGAGAACACTCTAAATATGATTTAAAAATGAATATGTAAACCAGGAAGTTGTTTGTTATCATTATCACATGTTACTTGCTATATATACGAGCATTTTTAAAAATAGGACTGGCAGTGTCATAGCCCTCTTGACATTCTCTTCATGAGTAATGTGAGCACAGGAGTCTTATGACAACTTCAGTGTTATTAGATGGGAGAAGAAACTTCAGCCACATTATAATCCACTGGATATGCACGTGACTGTATGTCACGTCACCCTGCCTCCTTTGGATGACTGAGGAGGGAAAGGAGAGCAAAGATTGACTAGGAAGCACACGAACGGGAAGAAAGGGACTCTGTCTAGCGCTGCTGCAGCCAGAGGTCCTCTCTGTCCTTGGGAACGTCCCAACGCTGTCCAGTCATCGGCTCCAGCCTCCACTCTTGCCTTCCACCTCCCCAGGAGTGGAAACACCACAGTTTGTTTACTGGTCTGTCTCCCATCCTCCTGCATGGCCCCGTCCTGCCACTCTGGTTTGCTCTTTGCCCGTGTCTGGAAGGGTGAGGGTGAGGCAGCCGGGGAACTAGTGGAAGACAGTGGAGGGGAAGGAAAGGAGGAGGACTCTTGCCTTCTTTGACCCTTAGTTAGTTAATGGTCACAGAAGGAGAGGTCAAATCAGAGACAGAAAGGCACGGTTCCCTCCCCCATGCTTTCTGCCTTGGTGAAGCTTCCCAGCGTCCCTCACTCCTGGTCTCAAGCTTCCCTTCTGTAACTTTCTCCTTTCCCAGGAAGAACTGTTCCCGCTCCCCCCACCCCCCAGCCGACTACTCCATTTGGTCCTTCATCTTCTCTCCAGTCATTTAATAAGGTTTAAGCTAATCTATAAGAGCATATGGAAAAACTTTTTATTTAAGGTCAAAGGGCAGAGCACATTGTAATTCACTGTAGCAGGATTTCCGATAAGGATCCACAGCTGTATAGCAACCCAGTGCGCGTTACACTGCCAGACCTACCTAAGACGGTACACACAGCGCAGGTAGAGGGGCTCAGGCAGCCCGCAAGCCTCAGTTACACAGCACCGGGTAGAGGCAGGCATACTTACTGTAGAAATAGGACCATTACGCTTAAGGGGAGTGAGGAACTCAGCCGGCAAGTCACACTTATAAAGCAACATAGTAGAGGTAAAAAGTAGGGGTATAAGCAGGGAAAAAATGCGGCACTCAGAAACAGCAATGTCAGGAAGTCTCCCTCTGTGCCCAAAGCCCCCTTCTTTGTGGGTTCCCAGTCCTTTCCAGGATGTATGCCTGCCAATGCCTAGTCAAGAGGGTGGCAACAGTTGCTCTGTGAATGATGACATATGGGTGGCTGTAAACACAGCCATTTTAAAGCTAGACGTGTGAGTGGGCTCTTAGGGTATCCGGGAAGGCAGCGGAGGTGCCATTTTAGATGTTTGACAGTAGCAGCTAAGTAGATTATTTGCATGGCGAAAACATGGAGAAAGTGAGCAATAGGAGTAGGTGCAAATGGGTTTTTAAGTCACATCCGATGTTGTGCAGAAAAGCAAGGGCTGGTATGTCGCTATTAGCTTAAGGAAATAAATGCTTATGGTTTAAATGCTTATATATTTTTAAATTTTTGCTTATGCACTTGTGTGTGTGTCTGTGTATGTATACCACATGGATATGGGTGCCCTCGGAGGCCAGAAGAAGGTGTTGGAGTCCTAGGAGTCATTAGCCATTTGACGTGGGTGCTAGGAATTGAACGTGGGTCCTTTGAAAGAGCAGCAATGTCTTAACTGCTGAGACATCTCCCAGCCTTTAAAGGTTTTTGTTTGTTTGTTTTAGTAAGAAAACTTTTTGAATTATTGAGTTTTCACCATTCATAATTTATCCTCCAGGAATGAAGGAACAGAAACGGTTTCATTATATGAAATGTAGTGTGCGGTCCCTGACCAGTGAGCGTGCTGCGGAAAGGAGCTTGCTGTGGAGTATGTCAGGTCTTGCCCCCCCCTCCTCACTTTTGAGCCAGAGTCTTGCTATGTACCCCAGGCTGGCCTTGAACTCGCAGACTCCGGGTGCTAGGATTACAGGAGTGAGTTGCCATACTCAGTTCTATATCTAGTTTAATTTGGGTGATGGATTAGCCACTTGACTTGCCGTTGCCGTGACCGAATATCTGACAGAGGTGGTGGCGTACATCTTTAATCCCGCATTCAGGAGGCAAAGGCAGGTGGATCTCCATGTTCTGAGTTTGAGACCAGCTTGTTCTACAGAGTGAGTTCCAGGACAGTCAGGACTACACAGAGAAACCTTGTCTTGAAAAAAAAGAAAAACCCAGCTGATGTTGGCTCACAGTGTAAGGTCCATATGACTGGGAAGGATATTTTGTTTCGCTAGGCTGTTCCTTTTATGCAGTCTGGGACCCCAGCCCTTGAAATGTTACACCTACTTCAGGGTGGGTCTTTTCACCTCATTTAGTCTCATCTAGATAATCTACAACAGCAAGCCTGGAGGCTACCCTAATCTCATAACTCCTTATAGGCACGCTGCCCAGAGACTTTTCCCTGACCATCTAGATTCTGTCAGATTGACGGTGTTGCCCATCACAGGGCTTGTACCCCAGACCCATAGCAAAGCTTTAGGGGAAGAAAATACAGAAAGGATTTGTAAAAGTTGGTATTTTTGCAAGTTTCCTGCAAGCATGTTTGAGCAGTAATCACTGAGAATTGAACAATAGCTGTCTTATAAGGACCTTTCGTTCCTATAGCACTAAATAGTCTCATATAGTTTGCATTTTTGCATGTTCTTTTAGGCAGCTTGGGTTGGTCTCAGACTCCCCAGTTGGTCCTGAACTCCATTCTCCTGCCTCAGTTTATAATCCCAGGTAGGATGATAGACATGTGCCATCAAGACGGCTACCGTGGTTTTTATCTTTAAACAGTAAGCTCGTGGTTTGAGCATTAATACATATGATAAAATTACATTTCAAACTTTAAATTTTGATTTCTTCAGTCACTTCATTTGTAAGTTTGCTCGTCCGCCTTTTATTAAGCGTATGTCTTAAGTGCAGCCTTTGGCGACTCACTGCCAGCAGCTCCTGTGCTCTCACGTCCCCCACGGTGACGCCCAGTAGAGGAGCCGAGCCGATGAGGCTAATATTTTTGGCAGGCCTAATTACTTTTATTTTGCCAGTGTCCGCACTCCGCTTGTTATCTACTTTTATAAACAGATCCAGAATATTGGAAGCTACACAAGGTGTCAATACTGTGTGGACTGATGTTGCTGGGACGGAAGTTGCTTTATGGTCACCATCATGTCACCTGTTTGAAGGAAGCTGATGTTCTCTGACCTACAGTTGTGTGCTGTGGGTTGTGTGTGCCTGCACTCCTAGATAGGAACCCCTTCTTAAACACACACACAACCCAAAATCCCACAAACACTAAAACAAAACAGACACACATACACACACACAATCCCCACAAAACCAAACCCAAACACTCACACATACACACAAACCCCACAGAAAAAAAACCAAACCAACACACACATACACCCCACAGAAAAACCAAACCAAACCCAAACACACTCTCTCTCTCTCTCACACACACACACACACACTGACATGGCATCAGAAGCATTGATTCTCTGTGTCTGGGGCCCGTGTTGAGACTGCTTGTCAATGTGAGAAATGCCTGACTTAAGCTACGTGAGAAAGGACTGATACTGTTCGTGATTTCAGTGTACCCCGTGAGAGAATGTGGTTGGGCAGAACAGCTCCAGTTACAGCAGCCAGGAAGTGGAGCGAGAGAATGGCTGCACCGCACGTGATCTCGGCTTCTCTTTGACTCTCTGTAGGTCCTTAGCCTGTGGAATAGAGCTGCCCGCATTCAGGACAAGGCTCCTTCGACTCGGTGGCTTGTGTCTGGAAACACTGTTTCAGACATGCTTATAGGTGTGCCTCACCAAGCCATCCAGTTCATGATCAATCTTAGACAACCTTCACGAGGCACGAAACTGCACTAAGGAAGGTCTGCTGACTTTGTGCTTGTAGGCCAGTGTTTTTCCTTCTGTACGCCATACTTTCTTTTCATTAAAGGAGACTTAATCTATTCCTTTGCGGCCCTAAGGTTTTAAACATAAGCCCTAGTAAAAAGTTGACCTTGAAACTGGATATTTATTTTTTAATTAATTTTCTGTTGTTTTAGATTAGTGCACAAACTGTCCTAGTTTGCTTTTTATTGCTGTGATAAACACTGACCCAAAACAGCTTGGAAGAGTTTATTTCAGTTTACAGTTTGACTTCCTGTCACTGGAGGAAGTCAGGCAGGAACATGGAGGCAGGAGCTGAAGCAGAAGCCTTGGAGGATGCTGTTTGCTGCTTTGCTCCTCCTGGCTTGCTCAGTTATGCCTTATATACAACCCAAGACCTCTTCCCTAGAGGAGGCACCACCCACAGTAGGCTGCGCCTTCCCGTGTCTGTTATCAATCAAGACAATGCCCCACAGACTTCTATAGGTCCCTCTAATGGAGGCATTTCTCAGTTGAGATTCCCTCTTCCCAGATGGTGCTAGCTTGTACCAAGTTGACAACACACACACACACACAACTAACCGGCACACAAAATAATAGGCTCCATTATAACATCTTCATGCATACACTTTACTCATGGCTGTACCTCTACCTTCTCTTGTTCCCCATCTCTCTGGTTCCTGAACACTCTCCCTTCAACTTTTATGTCGTGTAAGTGTGTGTGTGTGTGTGTTTGTTGTGTGTGAGTCCTATGGTGTGTGTGTATATTGTGTGTGAGTTCTGTGGAATGTGTGTGTGTGTGTATGTTGTGTGTGAGTTCTGTGGTGTGTGTGTGTGTGTTGTGTGTATGAGCATTTAGAACAAACTGATTGGTATCTCAGCATCATCCTAAATAAACATGGTCTCTTATGGTCACTTGTGGGCAGCAGTATTTAGCCTCTGCCTGCCCCTTAGAAGCCACAGGAACATTTAGGTGAGCCTTTGATGATCTATCTGTACGTTTGGGGGGAAGGGGAGAGGAAGAAGAAGAAGAAGAGAGATGGTTAGAGAGCCTGACTTAGGCTCAAGCTCCATCAGATCTAGTTCAGCATGTAAGTCTCGTCTGGCTGCAGCGACTGACTTCTGTTCTGCCTAAATATTACCCTTATGTAAAATTGTCACACTGAGATTCCAGCAGTCAGATCCCTCTGAAATAGTCTGCTGCAGCTGGGATGAAGTTCGCGGGCCGAGAACTCCAGGGATGCATTCAGATAGCATCTGGTTGCTTGAATGGAGGGAATTTGGAGCGACAATGTGTGTGTCTAGGGGGCATGTGATGTTGGTTATTGATCTCATCATTGACAGGGGGACACTTGTGAGAGTGCAGAGGGACGCTGTTGGTAATTTTGCAGAGTCAGAAAGGGTAAGCTGGGGCAGTCTGGGCCAAATAGGGCCATGTGTTCACCCGAGCTGAGGTTAGGGTGTACAAGCCCAGGAGACAGAAGGAAGTTTCATTAAATGAAGGGAGATGCCAAAGGGCATGGAATATTTAAGAACGTAGTTAGGGGGGATGCTGAGGAATTGATTTCTTCTTCTGTTTCATTTTTTATGAACTCTGCTTCTTGCTGATCAGAAAATGTAAAGCAGGGAACCAGGGGATTTACTTAGCATTACACAGAACTTCTAAAGGTTATCTGTGTCACTCCTGGGCAACTTGTTTCTGTGTGTGTGTGTGTGTGTGTGTGTGTGTGTGTGTACACTTGGGACTTAGTCCTTGCCCTATACCCAGAACCCTTCGTTTTGCCTTCCTGGAAGTGAGAACTTGTAGTTCCATGTGGCATTGCACTATAAAACAACGCGCACTTGAGAATGTGTGGGATCCTGCTGGTTTAATTTGCTAGCATTTGCGATGCTAATGTAGTAAGACCCTTCGTATTGCTTTAAACAGCCAGCTTACACGTTAGGTACTCAAGCGGTTTATAGTTCACGGCTACAAGTGATAATAAATACGCTGCGTAGTTGAGATTCTGCTATGGGATGTAGAATGATGCTGGTTGAGGCAGCTTCTGTGGGTCGGTCGGTCTCCTCTGCAGAAGGAGATGATGGTGAGCAGAAGTGTGGGGACCCCTTCCTTTCCTGTCCTGTGACGTCTGGCCAGCAGAATTCACCCTCTGATAGGCTGTTTCTGACTGGTTATCTTCCCATCTCCTCTCTTTCCCCTTCCTTCCCTTCCTCACTCCTGGTGATGTAGGTCAAAAATGTTAGGCTCACTGTGACAGGGGTTTCACTCCGTGACCTTCTGGGCCTGTTGTTCGGGGCCCATGGTGGCGCAGCATCCAAGGAAGGCGCGCATGGGAGCATTGGCTCCTTCACCTCGTGGTGTCTGGGAACAAATGGGAGATTCTAGGCCCCTATAACCACTTCAAGTTGGCAATGGCCTTCTTTTCTCCAGGACCCGTCTTCTAAACATTTTATGCCTTCTTCTAAGTGTAATCATTTCACGCGAGAGGGGTCTTGGCGGCAGGTGAGAGCCCACAGCGGGTGAGGGACAGACAAATAGCCCATATGGAAAGAGCTTAGGTGAGGATTTTATTGAGACAGGGGAAGGGTTAGAAGAGAGAAAGAAAGAGGGTTGGGTGCAGAGACCTGTTTGCCTCTTCAGAAGAACAGCTGGGAGAGAGCGGGAATGGGCGGAGATTGTCTCTTAAAGGGACCTTTGTACCTGCATACAGACTACATCCCTAGGACCCTGGGCTGACTGGCCAGGGTGCTTCCTGAGTGCATCCTGCCAGGTGACAGGGGACAACATAATGCTTGGATCCTAACAGTAAGCTTCACAGGGTGGAAGACAAGCCTTTGGAAGGGAGTCAGGGCCCACTTTCCAGTGGTCTCTGGATCTTTCTGTAAGGGAAGCTATATGTGCATTGTAATACCATTCCAGTTTTCTCCCTTTTAAATTTTTTTGAAGCTCAAGGATGATTTTATTAGAGTTTTAAAAGAAAAATACCACAGAGCAGCAAGCCTTAAATCTCAGCAGCTGCCCAGAGGAGGAGAATGAAGGAGAGAAGGAAAAAGCCACAGTTTGGGTTGTCATCTGAAGGGCTGCCCCTTGGCAGCAGGCAGCCACGTGACAGGGAGCGGGGCTTAAAGGAGGAACAAGGAAGCCTGAAGTATCAGGAAAGTATATATAGGTTCTGACTAGCATTCAAAAGAGACAGGGGAAGAAGGGGGGGGCGGTGAGATGGGGGAACTTGAGTCTTTCCGGGTCAGGGCTTTCTATTTACCCATGATATTTGATGGCTTTTGCATCTCTCATCTATTGTGACTGAGTGCATTTTTTTTAGATGTGACTAGTGCTTTCCTGGTCTTAGATATACGCCGGTGCATTTACATAATCTATAGCTTTCTGATCGGTTTTGGAGATGCAGCTCTGGTGGAGAGCCCTGCTGCGCTCCAGCCTTCAATGGCTTTATGCATTTCCTAATGAGCTTTTATTTATATTTACTTCGTAGGCTAAGAAAGGGCACCGGGTGCACACTTTATGACAATAGTTGTTACTGTATTTGCGCAGCTCTCTAGTAAAGGATGTCTCAGAAGCTTGTTGGTAATTTATCCCAGAGCCTTGCGGTCTTCCTAGCCTTGGTTCTTTTGTGTCTGGTTTAAATCCCTGTCCTTGCTCCATTTTAATGGAAAGGAAGCTCCCTCTTGTCTTGTCAGCCCTTGACCTTGCCGGCCATTTTCCAGCCTTTGCTTCTCCCTAGCCTCCTTTATCTCCACTGAGTAACTTTCTTTTCTGTGTCCCCTCAGGACTCGGATCTGAACATTTTTGTCACCTCAGACACTCACCTTTGGACATTCTCCAGCTCCTGCTCATCTCTTGTGGGTTCAAGTCCCCAAGTGCTCTTAGTGTGGCGATAGAGTTCTGTAAAGGGCTCCAGGTTATCACATGACACTCCCGAGCATGCTGCGTGTTTCCGCGCGGTTTTATGTTTCTTTAAGAATGCAATACCGCATTGCTGCTGATGCTGATTCATACTTGCCCTAGACTTCAGATTTCCTTTCTTAAACTTGAATTTAATTTTCTGTCATCACTTAAACGAGTCCCCCCTCCACACCTTTTCAATTAAACCGTCCCCTGCTGTTTCTGTAATCTTTATGGTGGCACCAGCAATTTGCAGCTGTTAGCAGGCGCTGATAAACAGTGTCAGTCTGGGCTGGAGAGAGGGCTCAGCGGTTTAGAGTCCTGGTTGCTCTTCTGGAGGACCTGAGTCCAATCCCCAGCACCCACAGGGCTGCTCATTGCCTGCAGGAATGCCCGCTCCAGGATTTCCCAATGTCTTCTTCTGTCCTGCACAGGCCCTGCCTACACATACGGCCCATATGCGTAAAAATAAAAAAGAAAAGAAAAATGCCCGTCCAGTGCTGTTTCTTGATAAACGTTTGTAATTGTTCGGATGCTTAATTTTAAACGTGTATATTGTGTGTCCTCTGTCAGCATTTGACATCAGATTGTTCTCTAATTAATTGTCTGTTTTGTCTCCTGTACACAGCTGTAAGGAACTCTAGGGAAGTAATAGTTTGTGTGTGTCTATGTTATTTTTTTTTTCTGTTGTTTCATTTGGGGGAGGAGTACTGGGGTGGACTGAATTCTGGGTTTTGCACATACTACGCATGTCCTCTTCCACCGAATAGCCTCAATCCATCCTTTTCTTTGTATAAAATGTCTTAGGTATTCAGTTCAGTAAATACTTCTTGATGGAATCAGTAGAGCCCCAAGATGTGTTTGGTCAAGTTCATGTGTTTGGAAGGGCAGACTATCCCACCATGCGTGGATGTTTAGTGACCTTACTCACACGCACTTCTCCATGATTTGAGTCAGCTATGAAAGTGTTACCCAACGGCTGTATAAGCCCTGGTGAAAGCTGACTGTCATCGAACCCGAGTTAAGGTTCTCTTGAGGATGGCCCTTGAAAGAGTTGTGTTGCGCCCACCACAGTGGTCTAGAAATCATGTTTCCTGGTTTATTAAGAAAGAAAGTTCTGAGTTGAACTGAAAGATAAACTATGATATGTTCTCTTGTGTCTCCCAGACAAACCATTCTCACCTGGAGGAGAGTGAAATAGACCTAAATACCCATCAGGCAGCTTGGTCTTTACCAAAGACCTTATGATTTCATTGCTTGCGCATCTGCTTTGGGAATGAGAATGTTCCAGTGAGTGAATGCCTGCCTCGGTGCAGGCTGACTGTATGCTAAGGGATTCCTGGGGTTAGGAAATCCTTTGCGTGGTGGGGAGTGCAGGTAATGATGTGGTTAGCAACAGCGCCTCCTCCTTTTAAATCCCAGGAGGGGCAACATGCGCATTCAAAATTAAATTAAAATTCTTGAGAATGAAGAGAGAGGGAAGAAAGGGTAGTTACAAGTATAAATTAGTCTCCAGGGATCCTCTCCAATTCCCACATTAGAAGCCAGCCAGCTGCGATATGAAACCTGACAAGAGCCCAGGGGCTCTAGAGTGAAGATCCCTACAAGGCTGGTTCTCTGTAATCATGAATGTGTCGCAGTGTTTAACTTTATGCATGGAAATACCTGGAGTTATTATTACTTCTCCCGGGAGAGGAAGCTACCCGATACCGGCAGGTAAGCGACACTAGAGCCACCTGACATTTCGTTAGGGATTAAAGAGAAAGGCAGGTCTGGCAGAGGAGCAGGTTGGGAGTGCCTGGTAACTTTAGAGACTTGTCAGGCGGTGCTTCTGAGTTTGCTGTGAATGAAGAGCTTTGTGTGGAGGGAGTGGGAAATTCTCTGTGACTGTTTGTTGTGTAAATCCACATGTGTTGCTAGGTTTATTTGAACTTAGGTTTGTTCTTTGTAATCCACACTTTCTTTTTCTTCCTGGACTAAGAGGGGAATTTTTTTGTTCACATTGACCTCATATATAGACTCCCCATACTCCCATGCTCACCTTCATTCTTTGGGCAAATGATTAGTGTCAGGCTAGTTAGTATTTGGGCAGAGGGTACTTCTCCTTAACAATGAGTAGCTGGTATTTTTGTGATGGTCGCTATGTTACAGTCACACATCCTGTCTGCTAACTCTGGGCTGTTGACAGTTTAGAACTTATTCAGCGATACCTTATATTCAGCGATATGTATTGAACTTTAAACTATATGAAAAATTGTGTGTTGGTTATAGATATGTCAGTGCACCAAAACATATTCTGTACCTGGATAGGAAGATCAGAATTTCTTGGTACTATCGCTAGACATACAGGGATCATAAGACAAAGAATGGAGGAGGTGGGTCAAAGATAAATTGAGGCAAAAATTGATTTATAATCCAATGGCTAAATCTAATTGTTAAGTCAATTGAATCTGACAGCTGTATGGTTTCTGCCCAGGTAGAAGTGGATGGCACCTGGGCCACCAAGATAGCTTAGTGGGTGGTGGGCCTTGCAGGGTGGAAGAGGAGAGGCAGCTCCTGAAAGTTGTCCTCTGATTTCCCATGTTGCATGTGGTGCCACTCTCTAGTCACACACACTGCAGTCATAATAAATGAAAGAAAAAATTTCAAAAGGTAGATAGCAATCATTTATTGATAGTTTCAGAATAAAAACAGCAATTGTAAAAATTGATAGGTGAGATCAGGAGACTATTTTAAGAGCTAATTCTATGGAATATTGTGTATCTGATTCCAGAAACTAAACTGTCACCATATTACCTTGGAGGGAATATGCCACAAAGACTTTTCTGTGTTAAAGAAGGAAGAGGTGTTTCTTTAGCAATGCCATGTCTGTTGTCGCACCTGGGTTTGCCGTGAATGAATGTCCACTCCTCAGCGCTCTTGTTTTGTAATGCTGTCACTGCTTGATGAAAGAAGCATTGATAATTTCATAAGCTGGTGACCCAGCAGGCTCTGAAATGTGTACATGCATTCCGCCTTAAGTGCGGCTTGTAACAGGAGTTTAATTGCCCTGCCTGTCACATCTCACACGATTCTCGGCTGTCTGGACAGTTCCTCCAGGCCTGTAGGCCACCACTGACAGTCTCTAGTCACTGAGTATGCATCTACTTGGCATAGACAGCTGTGATCAAAGGTGATTGGAACAATGCATCGCTTTGATTAATGATTATGCAAGGCGTTTTTTTTTTTAATGTTTGAGCAAGGAATGATCCCACAAACAGTTTCATTAATAAAATAAATAGAGGTTAAAGAACAGAACTGTTTGGGATGACTGTCCAACCCTGAGTCATTCACAAGTAATGAAGCTGCTCCCTGAGACGGATTGGGTTTCCTTAAGAAGGAAGCCACCTTTGTTCCTAGTCCCCAGTGCATTTCTTATAGGTGAGGTCACACCGCATAGGCAGATAGCTCTCTGTTTCCTGAAGAGAGGCTGTGGAGGCCCCCAGTTTCTCACAGACCCTAAAATGAGGCTTAAATGTACCTGTCCATTAAAAGCTTTTGAAGGACAAAGGCTTTGTGAGGTCTGAATTGAAAATAAAGGACAGTATGGTCTGTTTCCAGATAGCCCCGTTAAGAACAAAGGAGCTATTCACTCTGACATGACTTTCATGTAGTTCTGTGAAAAGGAGGCAGATGGTCATCTTGTCATGTGCATGAGTTTGAAGGCTGCTTGGCTTGGATGATTTGAGACAATTGTTTTCAGTTACTCTGATTTAATGAAGCCCTGGAGAGGAATTGTGTTAGGGGGATATACTTGTTGCCACTTCTGTTTCTTAGACAGGGAAACTTTAAAAGTAATTTCCCCTGTCCCTCCTAAAACCCGAAGAGCAAAAGCGTTTGCTGAGCACCAGCTCCAGCTGTCGGCCCTGGAATATTCTCCTCGCTAATCTTGCTCCACTTGTGTCTTTTATTTCTTTGAGACAGGATTTTGCCGTGTTGCATAAGTTGGCCTTGGATTCCTGGCCTCAACTCATCTTCCTGTCTCAGCCTCCTGAGTGCAGGAGCGAGGCGCATGCCACCTGTTTCATCCTAGAGAAGCTCCCCTCTGCCTCTGTTAGCGTGACATGCCACTCAAACACAAAGCTACCTGAGGTAGTGACCGACCAGATTTGAGCCATACGGCTGAGCTTTGCCTTTCCCTCTCCCTTATCTCTTCAGTTTATATGGTAGCTTTAACCCATACAGGCTGTTCATGAAGCTATGAGGGCCACAGGTCTTTCTTCGCTCTGTTTGGTCTCTTCTCAAATGTCACTGAACCAAAAGGTCATCTCAGACCACTGTTTCCATAAAACCCAACCAACCAACCAACCAAAACAAAAAAAACCAACCCTCAGGTTTCTGTCAACCTTCTTAGACTTTCTCTTTTTAATTTTCTCTGTGGCACTTCCGTTACCTACCATGGCCCTTGTGTGAGAGCCAGGACTGTGACCAGGTATCACCAGCAACTGGAATACGGCTAGATAAGGTTTTTATGTCTTCTTATTGTGACCATAAATACCTGTGAATCAGCATCTAAGGGAGGAAGTGCTTGCTTTGGCTTTCAGTTTGGGAGATACAGTCTGTATAGAGAGAGGGGAAGGCATGGCCATAGGCAGCCTGAAGGGGAAGAGCCTGTGCAGCTGTGACTTCACTTCCTCTTATCTTGGGGGGGGCAGGAAGTAGACATCAGACAGGAAGAAGGGTGAACAGGAAGTAGACAGTAGACAGGAAGAAGGGCCTGTTTTAAATCTTCAAGGCCGCCCCTAGTGATCCAATCCTCCAGTGCCACTCCTAAAAAGGTTCTACAACTTTCCAAAGCTGGGGTGCCAGCTAAGGACCAAATGTTCCGACACATGAATGATGGGTGGACAGGACATTTTCCCCTCAAACCTCAGTTGCCTATGCATAGTTTGCTCCTTTAAGAATTCATCAAGTTAACAAGCCAGCGAGTAAACCTGGCTTGGCGTGTGCTGGTGTTAATGGTTTTGAATGGCATGTTAAAATGCGGCAAGGAGGACAATGACTGGTAGCCTTCAGTTTCAACTGGACCATGAGATTTTGTTGACGGGTGAATTAAGCCGTCATATATGTTTATTTGTTATATCACAATGTATTGCTTTATGATTGCAATTTCAGCAAATGATGTTGCCATGACATGCCTTTTTTTTCCCCCAGCATCAATATGGAGCCAAACTATGGCAGCAACTGTGTTTTGCTCCCAGAGATGAACACAGATCCTTTATTACTGGTGCCATTAGTGTGCTTCCGCTATCCAGAGCGCTCAATAGCGAGGGCATGGGTGGGAACACTTTTCATGCATTTCTGCAAAGCTCTATGCTTAACATATTCTTGAGAAGTGACATTGTTTTCTGTACCTAAAACTGTTTAAGGTGTGGGTGGAAATCCCTATTCATCTTAGCTGTGTCGTGACTTCTGCATGTTTCTGTGTACAGTCTAGTGTAGGTTCAAATTAGCCTTCAGATATCCTTTTCTTCCCCCGTGGTAAAATAATACAACCACATCGGGGGTGGATCCTTTTTGAGTGTCTGGATCCAGATGATAGAATGAATTTCTTTTTCTAATATGAGCATTCCTGTCGATGTAGATTTTAAGTGCATTTGTAAACATGGCCACAGTCAGGTGTTTCAACATTTACTATTCTTCCACCGGCACATGCTTTCTCCAACTTTCTTACCCAGGGAGTCATCTTTTGCTGAAAAATTTATCCTTCCCATTATTGCCTTAACTGTGTTCAAAAGAGGAATAGGTACTTGTATTTTTTCCATCAATAGATAATCATGTGTTTTATGATCTTCTCACATAGAATTAGAAAGTGATCTCCTATGGTATCCTACTCTTTTTCTGCTGTTAGGATGTCTGAGGTCACGTATAAAGAACAGGCATCTAGGGCTGGAGAGATGGCTCAGCGGTTAAGAGCATTGCCTGCTCTTCCAAAGGTCCCGAGTTCAATTCCCAGCAACCACATGGTGGCTCACAACCATCTGTAAAGAGGTCTGGTGCCCTCTTCTGGCCTGCAGGCATACATGCAGACAGAATATTGTATACATAATAAATAAATAAATATAAAAAAAAGAACAGGCATCTATTTCCCATAGTTTAAAGTCTATGAGGTCCAAGATTCAGGTACCAGTAGTGTTAGTCACTAGGTGAGCGCTTCTCTATGCACCCTGGTGTGTTCCTCCAGGAAAAGGTCTTTCTTAGAAGGGAGAAGGCAAGCTGCCTAGTGAATTCTCTCTCATCCAGGTCTTCCCTAATCCCGTTCACTTGGGAGGCCCTGCTCACGATCTAATTACTTCTTAAAGGCACCCCCTCTTAATACCATCATCATCACATTGAGAACCCTGGAGGTTCCCAAGAGACCCATTTAAACCAGTGTGGAGAATCTATCAAAATAATGTGGATTAATTTTGGGAGGTCACCACAAGTGATGTCACCGTTCAGGTGGTAGGAACCCCCATCTCAGTGTGGTGGCCACAGACGTCTAAGGACCACAAACTCTGTGTTGGGAGCCCTCTGGATTCCAGCCTTCCTCTTGAACTCGGGCACAGCCAGTGGTGGCCTTCCTCCATCTGTCTTACCTTCTCCAGGCTCTGTCTGTGAAGTCCCAGCCTTCAGACTTGCCTTCCATCCAGGCCTGTCTGAACTCTGTGGCATCCCTCACTTGCCACCTGGCTAAACCCTCTGTGGGACCAGGTACCACCTACCTATGTTGGTGTGAGCAGCAGAGTTCCACACTTCAAGAGTCCCAGGGACACTGAGCCTGCCCCTCCTGCTGCCCTCTGCACTTCTATCTAATTCTAGCAGCTTCTTTTTTATTTCCAGCCCTCTTTACTTCTAGTTTACCGTTGACTCGTTCCCCCCACCCCTGTCCCTTCTCCAATTTTACTATGTGAACTTTTGTGTTCAGTCATGACTCTTTTTCTAGTCAGCAGGTCTTTTTACTTTGGTAAATTGCAACCAGAAGCCCTTTGTTGCAGTTCCTTAACTATTTCTGATGCATGGTGGGAGAGCCAGTGCATAAAGCACACACTGAGATCGCTTTCATAGCACGCATGTCTGATTTTCCCACATGCTGGGACTGACCGCACTGTTTTTATGCAGAGAACGATGGGATTAAGTTTTTTATTTTTAACAAAAGTTTTATAGGACTGTCGTGTTTCCAGAGGGATTATTTTATAGATGAAATAACTTAAATGAGCTTCTAGTTTCAGAGCAGAATAATTGCTGGTTTAATGACTTGCAGTAGAGGATCAGACCCAGTTAATGTAAGTTTGTATCTCCCTTAAAATAAAAGTTGAAAAATTGAATTTGTTGCTTGGTAATTTAATTTGTAGGAAGTGGGAGAACAAAGGATTCCAAACCGTGTTTTAAAAATCAGTTCTAATTAATTGCATGTGCAGATGCACCAGCTCCGATTGGGAGGCAATTAGTCTAATTATGTTTAAAGTACAGTTGCATGCTTAAATAGATAATCACACCCGCAGGCCTGCCTATCTTTTTCTGCCTTCTCCTTTAGGCATGTAGTAAATTTTTTGGCCATTAAGCATGACCTCTTCAGAGTCTGTGGAGCAGAACAAAGTGACAGAGTGCAGATGGCAGGGTTGCACGTACTCCTCGGGAAGTCTGATACTCGAGTGATTCTCTGTAGAAGGTGCTAGACGAAAACTTTGATATATGCTAGAGAAATTTTATATCCTGTAGGTAACTTTTATTTGTTTTACTTATCTTATTTTGGGTAAATGAAATGATCTGCCCAGCACACTGTGTTATACTGCATTTCCTGAGTGCGATGAGGTCATTGGAATTTCAGAGAGAAACTTGAGTGACACCTTGCAGAGTTGTGTCCCTGTCTCATGAAAGCCCACTGAGCTCAGGAGGGCCCAGTAAATTCCCTTCTGTGGGGCTTCTGTAGGTGTTCTGACCTGCCGAGGCTTCTTCAGTTGCAGCTTTGCAATGGCTGGGACAGACAGTTTTTCTTTTAGACTTAAGTAGTTGGTATTTGGAAAAATGATTGCTCATGGGTGTTTTTGATTATTTTGCCTGAATTTCCCTAAGAACTAGTGTGACCTCTTTTTGGGGGATTGGGTTTTATTGGCAGGTCTGCTGAAGGTGGACTCATACAGACACTCCCCCTTGGCTCCTCCTTTGGTTCCCTGCAGCATTAAAAATGATTTAAAATCTCACTTTGATTTTACAGGCTATCCCTCAGTTACAAGACTCCATCCAGTCTTCATTACTGACCTACCACAGAGAGTTTGCTCTTTATGGCTGCTATCCCTGGCCATATTTCAGCAGAGCAGAGGTTACTCTCATTGCTTTATCAGTATGGTGTGATTTGCCCAGTAGTCAAGCATGAGATCTAGATTGCTAGAGACATTGGGATAGTCCTGAATGAGTGTAAGTTTGCATCCTTAGACTGCTTAGTTTTGGAAGAGGGAACCTCAATTGAGAAAATGCCTTCATCAGACTGACACTGGGGCAACTCTGTAGGATGTTTTCTTGATCTGGAAAGGCCAAGCCCACCATGGGCCGTGCTACCCTTGGACAAGTAGTCCTAGGTTGTATTAAAAAAACAGGCTGGACAAGCCATAGGGAGCAAGCCAGTAAGCAGCATCCCTCTGTGGTCTTTGCGTCAGTTCCTGCCTTCGGGTTCCTGTCTTGAACTCCTGCCCTGACTTCCCTTCATGAGGGACAATAAACTGTAAGCTAAATAAATCCTTTCTTCCCCAACTTGCCTTTGGTCATGGCATTTATTTCGGTAGCGGAAACCTAGCTAGGGCAATCCCCTGTGTGCTATCAAAATACAGCGGCTATAGAAAGACTATGGATACACTTAGAGAGGAACTTGACACGGACATTTGAGAATCTAGGTGGTTGGCCAGTATGGCTTGTAGCGTTACTCCAGTGTATACAGAGTATTGAAGCCCTCTGTCCACGCCTCATCCTCACACAGGCTGAACTCCTATGGGATTTGCTCAAAGGGGGACAGTTCAGGTTGGCTTTCTTCTTGAGGAATTACCATTGGAATTGGGAACGCAGAGTTAAAAACTAGATTCTCCTGAGTGTTTCTTTTCATAACATTGCACCTAAGACAACTTTTGTTGATCTGAGCTAGTTAAGACTTGAGTTCGTAAGGTAGTAAGATGCAAGTGATTGTTTTGGCCCGTGTTTGATGTTAGTTCCGTCACTCTGGTGAAATGCTGTTTGCTGTGCTCAGCTTGGTAGGAATATATAGGTAGCTATTTCTTTTTTGGTGGTGTTTGTTTTTGGTTTTTCGAGGCAGGGTTTCTCTGTGTAGCTCTGGCTGTCCTGGAACTCGCTCAGTAGTCCAGGTTGGCCTTCAGAAATCCCTCCAGCCTCTGCCTCCCAAGTGATGGAATTAAAGGCGTGTGCCACCACTGCCCAGCCAACTGTTTTTTTAAAAAAAATATTTATTATTTTATTTTATTTTATGTGTATGTGCCTGGATGTACATACGTACATGTACCATGTTTGTTCAGGAGCCCATGGAGGTTAGAAGCAGCATCAGCTCCTCTGACACGGGAGTTACATGTCGTTATGAGCAGTCATGTGGTCCTGGGAGTTGAACCTGAGTCCTCTGCAATAGCAACAAGTGCTCCCAACCATCGAGCCATCGATCCAGTCCCTGCAACTCCTTTCATAAACGTTTTCCTAAGATGTGGATGTCTTCTATTTTGCTTCTTCACGCCAAACACATTTGTTTCCTGCTGGTAAAGTGCGAAGCGATGGTGCAATTTATGGGCTTCTATGGAAGTTTAGAGTCACAAAAACAACAAGTGTCCCTGGCGAAGGTTAGAAATACTCAGCACTGTGGGCACAACATTGTGCTTCACGACACACATGCACACATACATTCATGCCCACCTCATATACACACATACCCCCACACTCATACACACACACACACACACACACACGCTCACACTCCTGCCCACCCAATATACACACACACATACACATGCTCACACTCTTACCCACCCCCACACTCACACACGCTCACACTCTTACCCACCCATTGTCACACTCGTGCCCACCCCATACACACTCATACACACACATAAACTCACATTCTTACCCACCCCCACATTTACACCCATACTCACACTCATACCCACCTACTGCCACACTTGTCCCCCTTACTCACACACACACTTACACACACATCATACCCCCTTCACTCTCATGCCCACTCCTACACACCCACACACAAACATGCTACTTTGTGTGCTGTTTTCTTATGCTCTTCCCCTCCCGTATCAGTTTATCCTGCTTATTCTCGCATTCCTTCGGCCGGTCGGGACACTGCATTTTGTGTTTTTCCACTCCAAATAAATGCTGGCTTACTTAGATGAGTTTAAATTATTAACTCACATGTAGGAGATTGACTGGCATTCTGACACCGGGCAATAATGTGTTCTTGAGTTCACGAAAAGATGTATTGTCTGTGTTGTGGCTTAAGAAAGGAAAAAACCCCGGAAGAGCTTTCTGAAAGCAGCAGGAAGTGCTTGCTGAAGCGGTGCTGATCAATTGTGTGGAGGGGTTTGCAGATTTTCAATTAGCTGCTGCAAGCTTACAGTCCACTATTCACATGGAAAAAAATTGAAATGGTCTGTGTGTGTGTGTGTGTGTGTGTGTGTGTGTGTATGTAGCACGTGTACATCTGCATGTTTGTGTAGGGCAGGCAAATACAAAGACCTGACAGTAAAAATTCGAATTAATATGTGCGGGAACAGCAAGGAAAATTGAAACGAGGATCTTAAAAAGTGAGCAGAAGTCTGCCCCCAAAATTGGTCTAGTTTTGAGATCAGACAAAGGGATGGCCACAAGATGATGGAGGCATGTAGAAGCCTGTTGCTCAATCCGAGAGGAGCAGGAATGCAGTTCCAAGCTTTATTTACTACTCCTTTAGTCTGTTGCCCTAGAGACAGACTTAACATATTGACTTTGGCAACCCCAAGGTACCTTGCCATATCTGCAGTTATTGAAGAAATCCATGACTTAAAGTGCAAGTTCGCTGCAGTCTGTGCAACAAATTACACTTCTAGTTGAGTGGGTATCTCCAGGTTTGTACATCGCACTTTGGAAAAGAATAAAAAATTAATAAAATTTGTTGCATTCTGGAAGAGTTCAAATGAAGCTTGAAAGCAAGGCTTGTTGCAATCTACTGCAAGAGGCTGTTGAGGACCGGGTTAAATGCCAGGCATCTTCTGTTCTAATCATAAATGAGGTAACTGGAGAATGTGGATAACAAAATTAACAGTCAGGGGAGTATTTAAATATTATTTAAGGATGGTAATGAGAAAATTAGCCTAGAATGATCAAGATCTCAGCCAGTTCTAATTTTAAACGATTCCCCAGAACCTTGCAGCTTTTCAGCTTGCTCCTGTTCTAGTGTGCCCTGCCTTTTGATAGAGTTCTTTTTCTGTAGTTGTCCTGGGAATAATGATTCAGAAATCATCTTTGAATCACAATAATCTAAGTGTTTGAAAACTGTGCAGTGAAAGGAACAAAGCCTAGAGTAGGAGAGGGGCCTGGTGACTTGACAGCCACCTCAGAAACGAGCCCCACTTGGCAGTATCTCCTCCAGGGTTGGTCTGAGGTCCACCTGTCTCAGGGACACTAGTTGTTGATATAGCTCACACCCCGAGTCTCTACCCCAACCTACTGGATCTGATTTCCTGAGGCCGACTGAGACCTAGAGATCCTTGGTTTGCAGATTCTCCAGGGGATTTTTTTCACTCACTACTGCTACTGCTGAAGGTGCAACATTTCCACGATATTTGCATGGTCAATAGTTGTTAAGATATAGGGGTTTCAGGTTGCAAGTTTTCTCCTGCTGGTGATAATTTTGGAAACATTTTATCTTAAAAATATTGCTTGATAGGAAAAGTTGCAAAGATGCTGGAACAGGAGTCATTGCCCAAGCAAGGTTTTGGAGTGATGAGTTTTGATATTTGTGTTTTAATTACACTTGGATTAATTGTGGGAGTGTGTGTAATAGTTTGAGGTCATGGTGGTAACCTTGATGGTTTGGAGCCAAGGGCCACTACAAAGTCGCATCCTGCAACAGAGCTCATGTGGGAGGTTGGGGTGGGGCCAGAGCAGAAAGAAGAGAGAGAGGGCTGAGAAGGACTTGCTTTTGTATAAGGAGATACAGCGCATGTGGCCAGGGAGAGTCTGTACTTAGTGGCAACAGTAATCACAGTGTCACATCTGGCTGCTGCTAATGATGTGTCCTGCTAGGTCCTGGGAAGGCATGCTGGTGTACATGCCTGAATGCTGAGGGTGGGTTTAGCGAGAGAACTCCCCTTTATTGAAGAGCTAAAGACAGTCATTTAGCTTTCTAGTTTTGGTTCCTGTAAAAATGTTGCAAAAAAGAGTTAAGAGTCTATAACTTCTTCCAATCCCACCAAAGTATCTCTTTGATGTCTAATACTCTATAATGTATAATAACTGCTCATATATGTGTATATAATTATCAGATTTTTCTTAAACCAGAGGGCTGAAGAAGTGGGAAACCCATGTCTGACTTTGCCAAGCTGTTCGAAGATATCCTAGGAGGAAGCCGCTTCCCACTACCCAGGAAGTGCAGTGTATCTCAGTGGTTGAGCTGTAAGATCAAGTGTCCGTGTGGGTGCCTCAGAAGACCTCAGCATCTGCTTTTGATAGTGCCATGTTTGTTTGTTTTTAGCAATAGCCGCGCTCTCCCTTGTATTAGACATGTTTCTGGTGCTTTATAGTCCAAGCTCCAGCCCTACAGTTGGACGCTGGCTTCATTTACTGCCTCCTTGGGCGGAGTACAGGACTGCAGATGTTGGCTGTGGGCCTGTGCCAAAGCACATCCTGTTTGTTCGGATGCCTTCTTCATCCCTCGGGCCCTTAATCCAGCCTGTGATAATTTACGATACAAACAGAAGCCTCCCTTCCTCCTCCAAATCACATGAAACAGCCCTGTGTGGGACCGAGGAGATCATTTGCTGCTTTCCTGCCAGAGGATGATTTTTTTTTTGAAGAAAATCTATTATATCCATTTTAATTCTTTGCCTTCTCCTCCGCTTTTTGTTTTCTAAGATAGGGTCTCACCATGAAGCCAAGGCTGGCCTCAAGCTTCATGTCCTCCTGCCTCAGCCTCCTGAATGCTGAGATAGCAAGTGTGAATCACCATATCCCAGCTTTAAGTCCCTTTTAATACAGGAAATGTATGCCTATGTTAATTTGAATATTTAAATTTGCGTCCATTTTGCATAGAGTAGAACAATAATAGTATAGCCTTAAATTTTCTTAGCTCCAAATAGATGGCTTTAAAAGGGAGGCCTTACTGCTTTCGCAATGGCTTCCCAGCAGTGAGCGGGAGGCCAGGGGATGGGCATTGAGAGCCCATAGTGGATCACTGCATTAAGGGGCTTGTGCACACACAGTGGAAGTCAGGAACAAGTGAAGTAGGTTACGGCAGCACAGTGACATGACCAGTTAGCAGTCATGCACGGCTAACCCTGGGCATCCCCGAAAGCAAAGTCGGAATGTTAGTATGACCAAAGCACAGCCATTGGCTCACTCAGACGGAACTCAAGATGATGAAGGTGTGCCTTTCTGTGGTTTGATCATGCAGGTGTGAAAAAGTATACTTACACAAGCCAGGATGAATGCAGTGTAGTAGGTGACAAGTTGAGGAACCACTATTTTATATGTGGTTTGTCATGGGTGGAAATGCCGTTGCATGACACATGGCTGTGTGAGGTGGTAGAGATCACAGTTAAGTTGAGGTGGTCCTGGGTTATAGACATCATTCTGTATATTATAACAATGTCTCATTTGTTATCCGCGAAACCAAAACTCCACCCACATAAAGCACAGTAGTATCCGTGAACACAATTCCTCATCTTGCTTTAAGAGTTGAATCTGAGTTTATTTTTCCAATACCTTGAGAGTTTTTAATTAACGTCGGAAAAAGTCAACTGGCCAGAATGAACAGATGTTGCAGCAGGGTCTGTGTTGAACCTTGGTGTACTTCTCATACATGTTAGCTTTTTTCAAGGGAGAGTTCCTCAGGCCTGCGTCTTTGGCTCTACTTTGCAGTTAATTGCTTGTTTATATTGATATAGAAATATATGAAAAGGTAATTGCTGAAGGGGAGAAATGGACCAGTGTTCTGAGGCCACAGGTTATGCCTTTTAATTCTTTCAGGAAAGTCTTGGGTAAAAAGACTTGGGGCTGGGAATTATAGCACTTGCCTAGCATGCATGAGGTCTGAGTTTGAGCCCTAGCACTGCCAAAAAGGAGAGGTTATTTTAAATTACAACCTGTCTGTATACAAACTGAGTGGCAGCGACTGGTCCTAGGTGCCTTTTTCTTCTTCCTGAGCAGTTGTGGCTCAGAATTCACTTCATTAACCTCCCATTATTAGCCTTTTTTCCTGCGTGTTGCCTGGGTTCTTGGTCTTCAACATATTTTAATAAAGGTAGTGATGATAACAAAACTATTCCCCTTATACAAAGTAGGTGAATTTATAACCAGTCTTGTTGGCACAATCTTGGCAGAAATATCCGTCTACATATGGTTGCGAAAAGGGAAAATTTCCAAGCTGAAGAGGAAGGTAGGTAACAAAATATATTGATGCAGCACTGTGTGTTCGAGCCACATGCATCTAGCATATCCCACTGCGTGTGAGAACCGGCTGGGGGTAGAGCTAAACGATTAAGTCTCATTTTTGTGGAGTTGTAGAGAACTGACCTTGGATTGCACGCGGATAAAGGACAAAACAAAATTAGCTTTGGAGTTATTTAAATGTCAACTTTTATGTCTGAAATAATTAAATAGGTAGTTTCAAAAATCAGCTGGGAAGAAAACAGGGTGGAGAAGCTGCTGAGGCCGAGTCTGAGTGATGGACGGTGGGGACCATGGGCAGGAGGGAGGAAGAGGAAGATGGTAGTGATAAAGGACATTTCCCTTTGCAGCAGTGCGTGAGGACAGCCTACATGTTTCCATGGTAGAAGTGAGCATTCGCTAAGCTGACAAGCCTCTAGTAATTTTTATTTAACAGTTAGATGGCGTGGAATGTAAGCCCTGGCTATATGGTTGGCCAAGTTGTGCCAGATTCAAGAGGCAATGGCTCACTCCCCAATCAGGGCAGTTCTGGGCCTTATGGCTGCCACTTCCTATCTTGAGAAAGTTGCAGCACCTTGGTTGGTTGCAGCTGATGACCTTGAGCCCCGTCTCTGTGAGCACAACCTGTAAGGATGCAGCTATCCTAGCTATCCCAGAGCATCTGCGCTGTGCACCTAGCTCAGAACATCTGAGGAGCAGAGGTGTTGGTGAATTGGGGTCCTCAGAGGATCTCCCTATCTCAATATTCTTTTTCCTGTCCTTGAACTTGGTTCCAGGCTGCTTTTTATGAGCCATGTGGGAGTTGCACACACTTCCTGTGTGCATGGCTCTGGTGGCTTCCTGCCTTCCCTGCAGGGCTGAGCTGCCAACCTAATGCTGACTAAGCTTGGAGATGTTAAAGGAAAATTTATCCTGACTCTTACTAAAACGGTAATGGAGACGTCAGGGAAGATTTCCGCATGAGGGTTTTGTGATATAAAAGAAATCAGGCTCAGTTCCCCCTGTAGCAAAGTATCAGGGAGCAGAGCAAGGGGTCGATGGATAGAAAACCACTAAGAGCAAGTCTCTGTCAGGTCTCTGAGCAAGCCTCTGTCTGAGCTGACTCTTGCTAAGCCCAGCCTGTGATCTCTGTAAGGTCATTCTTATTTCCACTTTGAGATGGCAGCTCAGGGATGCTCTCCCTCCCACCTGAGTCCACAGAGTCACTTTTCTGCCTTGTGCCCTCTCGCTGTCCCTTCCGGTTCATTATTCTGCACGAATCACCTGGCAATGCCATTTCTTACAATAGCCGCATTGACAGCCTTGTAATTCAAATTCACATTGAAAACCCTTCCAAAGCTCAGGAAGTGAACAGGTTTTTTTTTTTTGTTGTTGTTGTTTTGTTTTGTTTTTTAACATAGCAGGCTGTGGTTTTTGTTTGTTTGTTTTGTTTTTAAGGTGTAAGTCTAGTCCTTCCCACCACCTTTTAGAAAGTCTTTCTCTGTTTTCTCCAGTCAAATCATGTGGACTAAAGACTTTCAAAACTTGTCTTTTTTGCACCCTGGTCATTCATGTGGCTAGACACATTGTGGTCACACCCAGTCATTTCTTCTCTTGAAGTCATTTTAATTCTCCTCTACTTATGTAAGAAAACGCCTGTTGAAATCACCATTTTGAGACTGTATGCCCTTTGATGCGTTCCGTGATTCTAAAAATGGTGTCAATCCAGTTCCCTCACTGTGTGTGTAGGCTCATCCCAGGTTGGTTTCCCCCCTCACGTCATGTCTGTTCTGCTCACTGCCATAGCGGTTACTAGCTGCCAGGGGCTGCTTTTTGGGTAGACATTACTGTGCATGTCACACAGCCAGTTGGCACCATGTTTTGGCTCCCTCTGTGAATCTCTTTCTAGCTGGCTGGCAAGGGAATCTGTTCATTGAGAAGCAAGAGTGTGTATATTTGTGCATTTGCGCTTGTTTGCTTGTGCAATTTTGGCAGGGGATGAGGCAAAAGCAGAAGTTGGGTCATCTAAATACGACCATCTCTCTTCTACTTTTTAGTATTCATTAAAAAAAAAAAGTTTCCCCTCTTCCCATGCCATGTCCTTTTGCAGCAGAGAATAATCCAGAGTTTTGTTATCCGGTTTGCTATGCTAATCAGCAAAGTATACGTTTGCACTTAGTGGATATTTATTGTTTTGTTATTGGAATAATAAAAACAAGATAGAAGAGTTTATGTATCGACATATCCATTCCTTGAATTGTAGAGACCTGCGGCCTTAGCGATGCTGCAGGGAGTTAGCGTGAGTGACGACAGGTAAGCTCACATTTGCCTGCTGATGTTCTGGGTGTATAGTGCCCATTGACTGACTTCAGTTTCAAAGCAGTGATGTGAAGTCGCCACTGCTTTTACAGGTGCAGAAACAGACTCGGGAAGGTTAAAAAACTTGTTTAAAGTTACATGGCGCATAGTAAAAATATCACTCACAATAACCTTAAATTATGGCACAGGAATGGGCAACCCTGAAACCTGGAAGGTTTAAGGTAACATAGCGTAACTCTCACTCGTCGTGCATGTCTCATGAGCCCTTGCTCGTCATGGGCAGTTTGCTCACTCGGGACCCAGGCTGACAAACTTCATCTCAGCGCTGGCTTCTAGGAAAGCAAGTGGTAGCTGAATGCTGGCTTCGCCCCTACCTGGAAGTATTATATTTTACTTCTCACATTTTCTTGTCTGAGGCGAATTACTAGGCCATAATTCTGCCTAAAGGAGGTGGGGAAAGTACGGCTCTGGCATGGGAGAAAGAATCCATGTTTGTGGTAGAGCTGGAGCTGGAATCTAGGCAGGGGGCAGCAGATGTGGCGCCAGGGGCTGTACTAGGAAAATGTGTGGCAGGTGTCCTGAGACCTGTGTTAAGCAGGGCAGGTGTGGCACCTTGAAGGCAGAAGAAATGTCAGTGGCAGAAATGAATAATACCCCCCTATAATGTGCACATTCTATGGATTTGCAAGTATTCATATGATATTGTGTGGCAGGCATGTAGTGCAACAGGCAAGAATATGGCTGCATCCCTCCTCCACGGCCTTCATTCCTCTACTGCCTCTGTTTCTTTAGGGCTAGGATGGTGATTAGAATAAATGCAATAAGGGTTGGTAAATTTATGTTAGGGAATTGTATGGCTTCTCCCATGCTGGGCATTGAAGACAGAACTCAGAGATTTGCTGGACAGCCGCTCGACAGCTGAGCTACATTTGAGTCCCATGAACGTGGATTCTTCAATTAGTCGGCATGGGCCCGAGTGCCAATACCGTCACAAGTTAACCACGTGACTGTGGGAAAGGCATTACCTCCGCGCTTCGTTTAAATGGAACCTATCTTCTAGATAGGAATGGAATAGATCTTAAAAAGTGTGTTTATGTGTACTACTGTGAAAACAGTGGTTGTGCACACATTGAATAAATGTGAGGCTCTTGTCCTTTACCGCGACTTTTGTCACTGAGGGAATGACATCTTTAAAAACAACTATAAACAGAAAGGTTCCATGTTAAAGTTGATCTGTGAAGATACCACTGTGCACATAATTGGATTATAATGCATAAGTGCCGTCTTGTGTTATCATTTCAGTATTTGGAACCTGCCTTGGTGTCATATGCCAGACTTGGAAGGGAAGTAGAAGCAGGAAGGTTAGGAGTTCAAGGCCAGTCTGTGCTACTTGAGATTCAGTCTCAAGAAGACAAAAGTAAAATAAAATTTGTAAGTTTTGTTTTTCTATGATAAAATTACAATTCTCCTTAAAGAATGTCAATTAAAAAAAACTTTGAATGTGCAGATTGAGTGGTTAACGGGAGTAATTTTGTCCCCTAGATGATACATGGTAGCATGAGGAAGCGAGGTTGCTGCAGACTTCTGGTGTGGAGAGATCAGAGAAGCCTGACATTTGACCATGCAAGCATAGCCTCCTGCTCCCACAGGAACCGTTAACCTCCAATGACACTTGGATCGACACTGACAAACCCGATCTCGAGATGGAAATTGGTTTACCAGGAATTGTATTTCATAGAGTCCTTAGAATACAAAGTGTATGTAGGTCTCTGCTGTAAGGATTATGGTAGGGGCTCTCTGGGCTGTACGGTAGGCCAGTTCCTAACGCCGTCAGGGAATGCTTTATGAGGAAGCCTGCTAAGTGGTGTAGTAAGGTCCACGAGATGACAAACACATGTTAGTAAATTCTTACCCATGAAGCCCTTAGGACATCACTGTGTGGAAGTAATGTTCTTCATCAAGATGTTCCTTAGCTTCCATGGCAATGTCGCTGAGGAATTGTGTTTCAATTGACAGTCAGTGATAATTGGAAGATTTGGTACCTGATTTGCAAACACGTTGTCAATCATGGCTTCTCAACACAACATATTGTGTTGGCCCAATATGTGTGTGTGTCTGTGTTCAGTGTGTGTGTACACTGTACATATTATATAATATGGCTTTTGACAGGAGGGGGAGGTGTCTTTTCTGTGCATTGTGTGTGACTTCCCTGGACTCTACCTACTAGATGCCAGTGGCACACTCTTCCTTATTCCCTTGATTAAAAGTCATAGTTGGGACAATCAAAATTTGCTGTGGGCAGATGTTCTCAGGAGTTGAAATCCACTGTCCGGTAACTATTTAGAAGAGGGCTCTGCTTGCCCCCAAGTAATGTGTGCACTAAATGGAGAGAATATGAATTAGCGGAGTGTGGCCGGGAAGGAAGAACAGTAGCAGGCAAGCTGGGCTGTTTCCCCTACACCTGTGGTTCAGGAAAGTGCGGCATATTAGATTGGCAGTTGGAGGAGATTTCAGAATATAGGATATTAAGGCAGACATACCTGACAGGGACAGAAAATGTTCTGTTGCTGCTCTGGGGCAGGGGAAGGTAGAGGAACTTTGGGGAAGGAAGAGCCTCAGATGTACCTGAGAGCTAGATTTTCAATTATTTCCCTTAATGAAATGTCAGCTTGTAAGGGCAGAGCCGCCAACATGAAAGAAGAATGGTTCTGTGGATGATGGGATGCAGGCAGGGCCTTTGCTGATTAAGTTGCTTATTATCTGCAGGCTACAGAGAAAATCAGCCAGTGAATTATTGCAGTGAAATATAACTTTAATTTTTACAGACGCCCGACAACCAAGGCAATCTCAGATAACTAGGTTTGTTTTTAATGATTTTACAAGAACTCTTGTTTATCACTGAGGTAAATGAAGTAAACTGTAATGCAATGAGTTAATAGGTATAAACATGCAGAGAAGTGCCTGCCGATGGTAAGGCTTCACTAAATGTTAGTTATTGTTGTACGTAGTAGCAATGAAATAATTTTATGGTTGAGGGGGTCACCACAACATGAGAAACCATATTTAAGGGTTGCATCATTAGGAAGGCTGAGAACCACTGCTCTAAAGTAAGGTAGAGGTGGGAGGAAATTCAAGTAGTTTTTTAGTTATATAGTTTGAGGCCAGCCTGGAATACATGAGACCACAACAGACCTCCCCCAACATACACAAACCAAAGAAGACACCACTTGGGGCATTTAGCAATATTTGAATAATTAATACTTAATATTTTTAGGTTAAATAACAAATTTTAAAACTTATGTTTTTAATAGTTCAAGAATTTTATGGAAAAAAAACAGAATACAAGTCATTTAAAAGATTTCCTAATGTTTCAAAATGCAGTTTAATTTCTCCTAGTTGAATGTTTTTGCTTGCTTAGCATGCAAAGAAGGAGACTGGGGTGCTTTTTAAGAAGACTGTTGGCTGGAAAGATTGCTCAGAAGAAAACTTGCTGTTCTTGCAGCACCTGTATGGCCACTCCCAACTAAGTGTAATTCCAATTCCAGGGGCTCTGACACCCCTTTCTATGCTTGTTGGCCCCAGACATACAGGTGACATGAATTCATACAGACAAACACTCATACACATAGATAAAACTTGTTTTTTAAACTGCTGCTCAGTTATGCGAATGGGGAGCCTTCCGTGGCTTTATCTGTGGAACAGTATTTTGACCAAAATGCATTTGTGTTAGTTATAAACATAGTCAAGTTTATATATAGACTTGCCCTGATGAAAACCCTGTTGAAGTCTGCATTTGTTTGTAAATGATAGGCAACAGAACCTTCTTCATATTTGTGTTGTCTAGAGTAAATTTTAATCATAGTTGCAATTTGGCTTTGATCCTGCATTTGATATTTGCAAATGCTTTTCTATTCATTTCTCCCCTCCACACTTAGAGGCCGAGCTCAGGTTGGCTGTGTTCCCAGATGGGGTGGGGAACTTGTGAGTGCTTCCTAAATGAGAAGTCCTGGAGCGGAGGGGTTTGCTGCTCATTTCCCTCTTCTCACTGGCCTGAGGGAGGTGAGGGGCAGGAAAACTTTCTGAAGACATCAGTGTTAGACTCAGAGGCTCCGCTGCTTCAGGATTTCTGACAGTACGCATCATGGCCCTCTAACAGGGGGGTGTGGTGCACATACTTCTTCATGTATCTGTGCAGAATAGCGATTTCTTTTGAATGGAAGTACATCCATCCATATTTACAGGTGTTTTAAAGAACACACTTTGAAAAAAACAAGTCATGTATTGTAAAAATAATTATTATATTCAGATACTGTTTGAAAATTTTTATTATAGTAAAATTTTAAGATTACGTTTATTATTTATTTGTGTGTGTGTGTAGGTCAGCAGAAAACAGCTTTGGGATATTGATTCCCTCCTTCAACCACTGAGGATTGAATTTAAGTTATGAGACTTGGCAATAGGGACCTTCATCCACCCAGCAATCTCAATAGCCTGTTTTACACTTTATTTATTATTATTATTGTTATTATTATTCTTTGTGTAGTGTGTGTTGGGGGTGCACACATGTATGGTGTACGTGTAGAGATCAGAGGAAAACTTGTAGAGTTGATTTTATCTTTCAACCGTTCAGGTCCTTGGGGATCAAACTCAGGTCATTGAGCCTGCCAGCAAATGCCTTTCTCAGCTAAGCAATCTCTTTGGCCCCTTAGATGCCGTATTGAGGGTTCAGAAAATTATCTCTATTAGCATTTAGTAGCCAGAAAGGTATTAAAGAATTGGATTGTGTCTGACAATGATTTCTTTTTAAAAATATTTATTTTACCTTATGTATATATACCACATACATTCCTGGTGCCCACTGAAAACAGAAGAGGACATTGTGTCCCTTGGAACAGGAGTTACAGATGATCGTGAGCCACCATGTGGATGGTAGGAACTGAGTCTAGGCCCATTGCAAGAGCAGCCAGTGCTCTTAACTGCTGAGCCATTTCCCCAGCTCCTGATAACTTAATTATTGATTATTAATGCAATCATTCTATGTGTTACTGCTATAAATAGAAAATGAAGAAAAATTACAAATGCGAGCTTATTTTTCTATAGATGAGGTTGGAGTGAAAATATTATAATTTGTTTTTATTGGAAAACAGTGACGGAGTTCACATATCTTTGTTTAACCAAATGGAAGCCTTAAGAAATTCTGAAAAAAAAAATCATCTTTTGAGATAAAAACAAAAGTGTGGCCATGTGTCAGCCTACGTATAGATGTGTAAATCCTAACTATGGGCAGGCGCCTCAGGACCGTTAAAGACTGAATGTTCCAGTGCGATTGTGAATGGGGTCATTGTGGTTCTTAAAACTAAATTGAACTATTACTGGTCTTACACCTTTGGAAACATCTAGTTTTTTTTTTTTTTAAGAATGAGCTAAAAAAAAAAATCAACTCTACAGAGCCAAAGGCATCTGTAGACACATTCATCACAATTAGGCTAGAATTCCTGAGCTAGACAGGGAACTCTAAATAACTTGTGTGTGAGCCTGAAGACCCTGTGAATGTATGGCTGGTTTATGGTGAAGTGGAACTAAGGGGGTCTCATCTGCTGACCTTGACATGAGGAGCCAGGGTCGCCTAGGGGTCCTGTGTAATCACGGGAGTTTTCCCAAGTGGATGGAGGAGGAAGAAGGGCAGACGAGGGTAGTGTTGTGTGATGAGCCCGTTGTGGAAGAGAGGAAGGAACCACAGGCAGAAGTCCAGAGTAGAATGCATCCCTGTCAGCATCTTGAGTTCAGCTCGGAAGGACCCCTTTCAGATGTGACCTCCGAAACATTTGTTTTGCGTAAAAATGTGAAGTTTGTTGTAACTGTCACAGGAAATGAGTGTGCAAGCACACACTTGGCAGCTGTGCGTGTGGATCATCTACGCTTGCAGACAGTCTCTTTATACGTGAATTTTTTTTACTGCAGGATTTTTTCTTGTTGTTTTATTTTATTTTTTTAATTTAATTTCTTGTTTTGTTTTTTGAGACAGGGTTTCTGTAGCCCTGGCTGTCCGACATACAACTTGCTCTGTAGACCAGGCTGGCCTTAAGCTCACAGAGATCCACCTTCCTCTGCCTCCTGAGTGCTGGGATTAAAGGCGTGTGCCACCACCTCCTGGCTTTTTTTTTTTTCTTCTCCCCTTCAGAGTGGGAGATGGAACCCAGGGCCTACATCCCTAGCCTAGTGCAGATTTTTAACCCTTACAGAAGACTCCATTAAGACTATATATTCAGTGGTGATCTAATTACCAGCTTACAATGCAGAATAGTACAGTAAGTATTAAAGGGGGTTAGGAACGGAAGTACCTGGTGTAACTTTAAAAAGGCTACATTGTTTCTTTAGTATTTATGCACAGGGACATGTGACTTAGTGCAGGTGGGCAGGTCCCATGGCGACTTCAGAGTTCAGTTCTCTCCTTCCTTGTGGGAACTCAGCTCATCGCACTCGGCAGCACCTGCTGAGCCACCTCTCTGGTCTGTATTATGTAACTTTTATAGGAGATAAAATCCTCAATAAAATTCAACACAAGCTTTTGGGATGTCGACTCCATCCCAAAAGGCGGGTCCTTTCATTCAGTCATGATTCTGCTTTTTCATTCCCCGAATGGAAGCTTTGGGGATGCAATACATTCTGCTTATATAACCCAGGGTGATGTGCGCTCTTCTTTGCACGATGGCCTTCCCCTGTCCTTTTGCAACCCCATGAAAAGTACTGGGTTTGCCTGTAAGGGCATGCTGTGGTTGGAGATATTTAGACTGCTGGCAAAGTTGTTTCCAGCCCACGAGTGGAGCCAGGCACACAGAGTGATCTCAGCCCTATATGGCAACGTGATGAAATAAATAATGCATGGATGTTATAGAGCACCCAGGGATCCCAGCCACCCTGGCCAAATGGTTCAGAACCTAAAACGCTAATTCAGAGTTTTAAAGGAACATGTTGCTGTGGCTACATTACAAGCTACAGGCATGAATTCTGCTCAACACCTGACACCTGTTCGGATGCCCCCACCACATGTTTTTGTAGTCTATGGATTGTTTCCAGGGATCATTTTTCCATATACCTGTCAGGGAAAGATGAAATATTGCATGACAGATTCAGTTTGTTCAAGGGGAACATTTTTCAATGTGAAGTGGGGAGCAGTCTTTTGTTTTTCGTTTGTCATTTCAATGCTTTTAGTACTTAGAAACTCAGGCTTTTGGAAAGAGGTTATTGATTGATGGTGGAGTTTAATGATTTGTATTAGTTCCCACCCTCTCTGATTTTCTTTCTTGCTCTTCTGCAGTGCTAGGCATTAAACCCACAGTCTTTTACACATGAGGCAAGTGTTAGACCACAGGGCTATATCCTCAGTCCTCAGTACTCTGCTGTCATTTTCTAATCAGAAATAATGTGTATTTCTAATATATATATTGTATATATGATATAGTATAAATATATATAAACACATATCTAATATATATACATGTATATATATATTAGTCACTGTCTTATAGATCAGGCTAGCCTTGAACTTGTTACATAGCCAAGGCTAGTCTCGAATCCTCCACCCTCCTTCATGCTCCTGGGTGCTGGTTTTACAGATGTGTGCCACCACACCAATGTTAATTTTTCCCCACGTCTGAAATGTGTTTTTAAGAGCACTTAGGAAACTGAAATAGTACAATGTCGATTTAGAATTAGGGGGTGACTAGTGACAATTTAGCTTACTAAGTCCATCACCTTATCATGGTTGAAAGACTAACCTCATAGGCAATTTTGGCATAGTGTATTAAGTAGATTTATAAAGACAGGTTTTCATTATCTACAGTGGTCACTTATAAAATTGATGGGTCATTGTGGAGAATTATTTAAAAGCTACTGACCTAGTATAGTGATACCTACTGCTGCTGTTTGCTTTCTTAGTGTGGTCTTCTCTTGGGGGATAAGGGTGTGGTTACTTGAGGTTTGCATGGGCCATGGTTATCTCATTTATTACCAATGCTGTATTCTAGTCTCCCCTTTAAAAAAAAAATCAAGCTGCATCAGATTTATTGCATTTTACATATTTTGTTTTTCACTGCTGTGGAATGATTTTGTTATGGTGATCGGGAAAAACACTTGATATGTAGGTAGTTACCACAAAGAGCAAAATCCTTTTGATTTATGACGTTGAAACTGAGCTGTAAATGTCAAGTGATTAGAGAAGACAAACCCAGTGGGAGCTGAACTTAATTTCAGAAGCAAAACATCCTCTTTTATGTAACGCGTGATTTGTGTTGTCTGGAAGGTTTTTCTTCATTCTCGTACCTAAGTTGCTCACTCACCCGCCTACTTGATTCATCCACTGAACAAAAGACAACTCTGAGTCAACAGTTGGTTTCCCTAGTGTCACGACACTAACTAGAATAATGGCGTTAGTCAGAATATTGTTTCTTTTAAGAGTGGCTTTGGAAGCGTGCTGCTATGTTTAGCTCAAACTCTGCTTCCTTCGGAGAAGGCTCTGAGCAACATGGCCTCTGTCTCGCTTGTTTGCCAGAGGAAGATGTAGCCCCTCACTTGGGAACCTCTGTCTTTCTCTCAGCTTTTCTCCTTACTTAGTGGCCTGTGTCATCCTGTAATTTCAGTCTCTTCCTTTGCAATGGATTCTTCTCTCCAAACATCTCAAATTAATAATTAACTCTCATTCTTAGAAACAGACACAGCCTCCCCTCAGCTCTACCGCTCCCTCGAGCTGCCCACCTCCCCTCCTCTTTCCTTCGAGAAGCCAGCCCTGGCAAACCTGTGCCCTCACCTACACTTCCTCCCACTGACTTACTTCTGTGAATGCTTTGTGGTCAGCCTTCTATCTTGTAGAGACTGCTCTTGTTAACAGTGGCCAGGCTGCCCTTAGTCATGAAGCCTGCCCTTTCCTCTCAGCCTGGACTCTGTGCCATTCTTGAAACGGCCTTGTTCTTCCTGTCCCCAGCCCTTTGCCTGAGGCATTCCCTCTTCGGTCTCCTTTCTGGCTGTGTCATATTGAACTCTCGTGACTTTACTATTGGTACTCGTTTAGCTACTCCGGGCCAATGCCTTGTAGACGCTCTCGGCGGTTCTGACTCGGGTCTCATCTCTGGTTTCATTCAGCCAGCTGCCTTTCCTACCTGGACGCTTGGCTGGCTCTACCACCCAAAGTGTGTGAAGCTGGCCACCCCACCTTTGTTCTCAAATCATCTCCTTCCAGTGATGTCTACTTTGGCTTCTGATCTTGTCTTCCTTCTGTTGCTCAGCATGGAGGCCCAGGGTCACCAGCCATTAGCCACAGCACCCCGCTTTTTCCTGAGACAGTTTCTCTGTAATAGTCTAGCTGTCCTGGAACTGGCTCTGTAAACCAGGCTGGGCTCAAACTCAGAGATCCGCCTGTCTCTGCCTTCTGGGTATTGGGATTAAAGGCGTGCGCCACCACACCCAGCCAGCATCCTTGTTTCTGTGAGGCTATTGGAAGCTATCACAGAGCCCTGTTCTCTTTACCCACAGGAATGTGGTAGCTGGTCTCATCTTTCAGTCGGTTTCCCTTTTTCTCCTCTTTCCTCTTTCAGGGCCTTTGGGTCATTCTGCATAAGGGACGAAGCCCTTCCCTGGCACCGTTTTCTCTGTAGCATGAGACTACATACCTGTGGGCTGGTTCCCTAGGCCCTCAGAAATCTGGTTATAATTTTCCATTTATGTCTCCTCTTTGATTTTCAAAACTCTACTCTGAGCAGTGAAGTCACATTAAGAAAAATCCCAATGGCACGGTCTTCAAAGGATCCCGTCTCTTTGCTGAGCAGAGCCACTGCCGTCATGCCACCCCAAGCTGTCAGGGTTGCCTGGACTCCTGCGGTAGCTCTGTGCCTGGCTAGCCTGTAGCTACTTTTGCCTCTTATACTCAGTTTTCCATGTAGTGCGTGGGATTCCCTTTACTTCCTTGTTTTTCTCCTCTTTCCTGCCCCCTTCTCTTTTTTCTCCTCCCCACTTCTTTAATGGAGTCTTACTAAATTGGCTAGGATAACTGTAAAATTGCAGTCGCCACCACTCAGCCTTCAGAATAGCTGGGCCTACAGCATGCGGCTCTGTACCAGCCAGATGTAGCCTTTAAGGGTAAAACTTGGATCCGAGTTCTATAGACATAGACTATATACCATCTTCTCTGTTTACAGCTCTCCAGTGGCTTCTCTCGGATGCTCAAAACAAAACTCCGCCAATTGTTTATATGCTGAGTCCATATTGGACCTTTCTCAGTGGGGGCATTCCTTCCTGCCTGACAGCCACAAGGAAGGCTTAGAGTTTAGCGCTGGTTTCTTTGATCGTTTCCACGTACTGGCTAGGCTGTGAAATGGGAACGAGGTCACACCATTGGACTGGGAGTAGAGGTGCACACATGGGATCCCTCACTTGGGAGGTTGGGAGGATCCTGCAGTTGAGACATGCCTGGCACACCTAGCAAGACCCTTTCAAAAAAAAAAAAAAAAGCACTATCGTTATCCTGCACCAAGTGCTAGTGGGGTCTGGTTGGAAATACACCTCTGCTCCACTGGCCTTGTGGCTGCTCTTAGAGCATCGCAAGCTGTTCTGCCTCGGGGCCTTTGCATGTGCCTTCTTCTCTTCCTTTGGCTCACCCTCCTACCCCTATTGGTCTCTCTTAGAGAATTCTCTCCCCCCCCCATCAGGTCCCTCTGATGCTTCATTTATGTTCTTAGTACTCGTCACTGTCTGATGTTAACTTCTGTCTTTCTTTTTTTTTCACACTGCCTGAAAGAGCACTCCATGAGAACAGTGACCATCAGTCCTGTTCCCACTGTTTGCAGAATCCAGAGCACTGGAGGATGGCCGTGTGCCTTGCCCATTCCTGCCGTGTGCCCTGGTAGTTTTGTCACTGATTTAGAGTGCACTTATGTGCATCAGCCCCCATCCAGAGCTGTCCCGCCTTCAGGCTGCTTTTTCTCATCGCGTCCTGGAACACCCGCCCTACCTCTTATATGTGATGCACTTTGTTGGGAAATCTGGCTCCCTGCTTGTGTTTCTGTCTTCCTCATTGGTCATGCTCAGTGACCCCCATCCTGGCAGTTCTACGTGGTGAGAACAGCACCGGGTACTTGGTGGACTTTCATCACCTGTCAGTCAAATTGGTTAAAGACACGCCCCCTGTAAGGATTCATGCCAGGAGACCAGGAACATTGGCTTAAAGAGGGATGCTTCCCTCGCGAAGCTGGGGGTAAAATAGTGGGTATTAGACTGTTGCAAGGCTCTTGCATTGGGAAAGCCTTGCAGGCTACCGTAGTGCACCTCCCGCAGATTCGCTCGAGGACAGTGAGGTTGTCCATGCCGGCATTTATCCACTTCCTTGTCAGACAGTTGAAAAGCCTCCATTTCTTGACTGTGTTCTCAGCTGGCCTCAAGTATTAGAAGTGTAGCTCAGAGCAGGAAGGGATAAAGGTTCCGTGAACGTTAAAGTGTCACAAAATAGGGAGTCGTTAATGCAAGGTTTTGCTTTTCTCACTTTTAACTGTAAAGTGCATTTTAGAAGGTGAAAGATTAACAAGGGAAGCAATAAACGGACTGAGATTTGTCCTCAGGTTACCATTCCACTTGCACTGGAGCAGACTTTGTTATTATTTTATTGTATTTCCCTAACAGGCTGCTAATTCGGAGTTAAATTCAGTTATCTTAAGTTTCTGTTAGGAAGTTGTCAAAGCCTCTGGAACAACTGTTGGCATATCATTTAGAATATAATAACCTCCACAGCAAGAGTGCTCCATGCAGAGGGTTTTTGCCTTGGGGTTGGTGCTAGGTCAACTTTAAAATAGCCAGATAGATGAGTTGAATATATATTGTTATCACATAGCAAATACCCATGCTTGATAATGTTACAAAGGAAAAGAAAGCTATTGTGGACTTCCTCCTCCTCCTCCTCCTCCTCCTCCTCCTCCTCCTGCTCCTCCTCCTTCTTCTTCTTCTTTTCTCTGATGGCCAAGGGAAGAAAGAAGGCTTACTTTCAGAGGGGATGTTTTATGGTTTGAGTTCAGTCTGTTTACTCAGCACTTATAAAGGACGTTTATAGTTTAGCTTAGCAGTTCATTACATGTATGGTCCCTGTGACAACAGGCGTTTAGAAGGGCAGAATTCAGATATTTCAGGAAGAATGAATCTTAAAAATCTTGGCAACTTTTAGGGGCTTGAAGGTGAAGGGTTTTATCATTTTAGATGGCACAGCTGTATTCTTGTATGATAAGGCCTAAAAGGTGTTCCCTTTAATGGCGGATTAGAAGGTATGTCACAGGCATGCAGGGCACATGTATTGCAGTGCAATGCTGTCATGAAAAGCTTTGTGGCCTACCGCCTGCATTTGCCTGGAGCCTCCGAGCCAGTGTTAGTGTCTCCTAACTTTTCTCACGACTTTTGTCAGTGTGACAGGTTATGCTGTGTATGAAATTATACATTGTTTGTTTGTCTTTGATGAGGCTCCAGCCCAGCAAGTTGGATGATTTCAAGCTTGATTTTTGTGGAAATTAGATTTTAACACTCTCCAAATCCTGCTCAGCAGGCTGAGGGCTCTGCTGGCTGATTGTCTAGCACAGCTGGTTGGAAGGATGCAGTTGCTGGTGTGTGCAGACGATTCTCAGAGTTCTCTTTACAAATGCTGTCAGAGGCCGAGCGCGCGTTAGGAACCTTCCACTTGAAAGCAAAACAACAAAAAGATTAAAATCATGGCCGCCTGGCCCCCAGTTTCATGCTTGGCCCCTCTTCAGGGCTATGAGGATTACCCTTGCTCACTGGAGAGCTTGGAATGCTGCGTCAGCCCCAAATGCTGCATGCACCCTCGTTTCTGATTAACCACTTCAGACATTTTCCCATTAAAGTTAACTTGTATTTCAACTGCTTCACCACAGTGTGTTCAAAGACTAAACACCTAAACTGAACCAGAACTGGTTTTGCCAAATTTGCCTTGAAGGCTGATTTAACCTGTGTCTGACCTCCAGTCTCATTAATTTTAACAGTAATCAAGACCTTTTCAAAGACCTTGTGTTTTTGTGTGTGGGTGCATGCGTGGGTTTGGGAGTACAGGCATGTGTGTTGTGTGTTTGGGAGTCGTGTGTGTGTGTGTGTGTTGTGTGTGTTGTGTGTGTGTGTTTTGTGTGTGTGTGTTGTGTGTGTGTGTTGTGTGTGTTGTGTGTGTGTGTGTTGTGTGTGTGTTTTGTGTGTGTGTGTTGTGTGTGTGTGCTCTGTGTGTGTAGGCCAGAGGCAAGCCTTGGTTGTCAGTCCACAGAAGCCCCCCCCCCCCCCAGTTCTGAGAACCAGGCCATGTCCCTTTTGCCTGAAGCCAGGCAGGCTGGCCAGGAGCCCAGGAATCTGTTTATCTCCACTTCCTGGGTGCCTGGATTCCGAGCACTTGCCTGGCTTTGTGAAATGGAGTTTCTGGAGATCACATTCAGGTCCTCAGGCTTACACAGAGGGCTTCACCTACATCACAGGCATCTCCCTGGCCTGTGACTGCGTTCTTGAAGATTCTAAGTGCAGTTGCACGTAGTTTCAAATTCCTGTGCACTTTACACACCGATAAATACTACCAGGTTTTATATTCTAGCTTTGTGTCCCACCAAGGTGAACTGGAGAGATTGTGGGTCAGCTAGTTGATGGGAGGTTCTGGGGAGTGAAAGACTATCAGATTGGACCCCTCGGCTCGGGGCCCAATGTGCTAGGAGACTTCCAGGACCAGGAATTGCTCTAGTATCTAAAAAGCAGACAGTAACTGTGCTCTTGGAACAAAGCCAGTCTTCCCACTGCTACTACCTGCCCCACTCCCCACCCTTGCCAAAACACGTGCTCCAGAAATAGTAGAAAAATGAAATTTTATTCTGTGGAGAGAGGATCAAACGAAGTTCAGTTGGCTCATTCACTTATGACTGAGGAAGGCTAATGTAAATATTTAATCACAGAACGTGTGAAATGACACGTATTTATAATGAGATTCAAAGGTCTTCAGTGTTCATGGGGGGAGTCAGCTGTCTATGGGCAACTTTGATGCTTTTCTTCCAGCTACATGACGTTCTGTAGTAAAGAAGGGGAAAACTCTATCAGTTTCAGGTTCATTACTATAATAATCAAAATCACTTGCAGCAGATAGCACGCTGTTTCCTGCATGGGTTTCTTTTTCTCAGTTCAGATAGGCAGTGAGAAAGGAGGCCCGCCCGAGGCAGATGGTTCACTTTGATTTGAAGTTATTTCTTTGCGGCAGAAACAAAGTTCCTTTTTTTTTCTTTTTCTTTTCTTTTTCCTCCCCTGGCTGTCTTTCTCCTAATTTACGTGATCACATGCTAATTTGAATTAATTGCCTGAAATGTGGTTGTCAATAAGGACCTTTCTATCTGAGAGTGTCATTCCAGTCATGGTAGACAAAGTGAGAACCGGGGTATGAAAGGTGCCATGTTCAAGTGAGCACAATTATTTTATCCAGAGCAACACGTCAATATTTGAGCTGGTGAGGGGTGCGAAAGGGGAGATGTTCCCTCCTTCTGAACATAAAGCGCTGGCATTAGTAGCAGGAACGCGCGAATGTGCAGTTCTTGAGTTATCGGGACAGCTGTCTGCTGGCCCCCAGCCCACAAACAGGCCCGAAGGAAATGGAAAAACTAGACAGAGAAGAACAAACACGACCTGCCCCTTCTGCCCTGTCCCTCAAATATTTGGTTAGAGATTTTGGAGGAATGATGGAGTTTTCTTAGCAGATAATTTTTGGTCCTTTGAAATAGTTTCTTTTTGTAGGCAAAACTTAAAAATAAATGACCGATCCCTTTAACTTGACTGTGGTTAGGCAATAGCGGGTTCTCATGGGTATGTATTTAGCTAGCTGAAGTCTATTCGCTATGTCAAATACCAGAACCCTTTAAAGAAGTTTGGTAATCTTTGCTGAATATTTTCTGAAATAGATCTGTTGTTCTCTGCGTTGACTGGACAAAGACAACAAGGCTGGCATATGCCAACCCTCCCCTGATGAGTTGTGATCGCCATTACATAGGTGTTCCTGGCAGGACCAGACTCTCTTTCTTTTGCTGACCTCTGTTGGGGTCAGTCTGTCACGTGTTGTCTCTTCTACTGCTGGGCTTCCACTCGTCCCTGACTCTTCCTTTTGACTAGTTGAGAAGTGGGGTGACTAAGCTTACCATGAGCTCCTTGCCAGACTCGGGAGGATTCTTAGGGAGTTGCCACGTGGCAGCTTCTTGGGAGGATGTGGAGGTAAGGGGACTCCAGGGACCATACTTCTTTGCTCAGAGCTGTTTTAGAGCAGTGGTTCTCAACCTGTGGGTTGCAACACCAACCCTTTCACAGGGGGTCCCCTACCAGGTATCTTCCTTATCAGATATTTGCATTGCGATTCATAACAGTAGCCAGGTGACAGTTATGAAGTGGCAAAGGAAATACTTTTATGGCTGGGGGGTCCCCACAAGAGGAACTGTACTAAAGGATCGTGGCGTTGGGAAGGTTGAGAACCACTGTTTTAGAGGGTTTGGTCTGTCAAAAGTATGACTTCTCAATACTGCACTGGTACCTTGAAAGGAGAGTTAAGACCTATTCACCTAAAGGGAAATTTTACTTCTAGATTATTTTTACTTAACAGATTTTTTTTTGCTTTTAGTGCTTCTTTCCATTAATTAATGAACTAATTTCTATATTTATCAAGTCCAGCGCTATTCCTTTGCCTACAGGTGCAGCTCAGGGTTTTAAGCAGCTTGTAAATAACTAAAGCTCTTGTCAATTTTTTCCTCTTTGCAGAAATGGTCCCTCATGGTCCAAACTGTGCTAGCAAGCACTCACACGCGGCTTTTCTCGTCATTAAATCACGCTCACTGGGACTGCGGGTGATGTGGCTTCCTTCAGGTTCTACAGACTTTCCTGGGGTGGCAGGAATGGCAGAATCCAGTCACCCATTTCACCCATCTCTCCCTCTCCAAGGAAAGGCGGTTTATAGGGGGCATGCGTTTCTCTCTGGAGGCCGATACTCTCTATACAGTGGTATATGTGCACATGTAAATCTCATCTGATACCCACATACACATTGATAAGGCTTTGGAACTTGATTCTGGCCTAGACTCTGGCTGCTGGTTGTTCTCCAGGGACGGTAGCCATCACATTGAGTTCTTTTTTTATTTTGGTTTTTCGAGACAGGGTTTCTCTGTGTAGCTTTGGTTGAGTTTATTTATTTATTTATTTATTTATTTATTTATTTGTTTATTTTTGGCCAGGAGAATTTTTTGCCAGCGTGAAGGAGAATTTGTCATGTGACAATGGTTTGGAAGGTTCAGGGACATTGAAGAGACCCAGTGACTTTGATATAGGAATACTATAGAAAACATTTTTCCTTTAAAAAAAATATACTCCTCTCTGTCTCTTTCTCTCTCTCTCTCCTTCCTTCCTTCCTTTCTTTTTCCTTTTCTTTTTCCTTTGAGATGGGGTCTCACCATGTAACTCTGGCTGGCCTAGAACTCACTGTGTAGACCAAGCTAACCTAAAACTCACAAAGACCCTTCTGCCCCTGCCTTCAGAGTGCTGGGATTAAAGGCATGCACCTCCACGCTGGGCCAGAAATGTGTCTTTCCGAACTCCACGTTCCTGTCTTACACAGTCCTAAATCTGTCTAGAGCCCCAGCCAACCCTTCAATCAGGAGCTTTCTGTCCCCAGTTCCCATTATATTACCTTCAAATTGCAAGCCCGTATATTAGGCCTTTTGCTATTGACTTTCCTTAATTTTGCCAGCTGTTACTTGCTCTTGGTATATGTGCCATAGACCTGGTGACAAATACCCCCTCGTTTAAAGCTTTGTTTCCAAGCCAACGTACCCCCCACTCCTGCTTCCTCCTAATCTGCTCTTGCCTGATGCTTTATTTCACTGGGGGCAGCACTGGGATGGGCTGGGAGGAATGAGACTGGCGTGCGCAGAAGACAGCCAAGTGGCCGCTCTGCAAGCCCGCATGTTTGAAAGACTAGAAGCATTCCTTGAGATGGGGCAGTGCCGCGCTGAAAGGAAATATTCTGTCTCGGAGTGTTTTGATTTCAATTACATGGGAAAATGTTAGCTTGCGTTTTGGAAAGTGTGTCAAAACACTGAAAACTTCTTAATCACGGGAGCAGGCTCGTGGGACATCCTGGACATGCGAGCCAGTCATAAAGAAGAGTGACATCCTGACATAGGCAGGGAGATGGATAGAACCTGAGGAGACCATACTAAACAAACCACACGCAGAAAGAATGGCTTGCTCTCACATGTGGGAATGGAAAGGGGGGGGGCAGCAAATACAAAATAAAAACCAGTCCCCTCCACATCCCTTCTTTTTTCTTCCATGTTTTTATTTTTTTCCCTTTTCTCAAAGCCCAGGCTGGCCTTGAACATCTGATCCTCCTGAGTGCTGGGATCATAGGGGTGCGCCACCATGCCCAGCTCTAAAAACATATCCCTGGCGGTGACAGTTTGGCTGGACCGGTTCTCTGTTGCTGAGCCTCTGGCTTCCAATTTTCTTCCAAGGCCGGCATGTTCTTCCTTCATTTGCATTTGCTTCAGGTTAGGTCTGGTGCTAGCCCTGTCCTGCCTACTCACGCCGAGGCTTGTCTGACGTCAGTGGAAGTATCAAGCAGATTTTAAATTCTAAACTCGTTTCTTTTATCGAGGACTACCGAGGGTCTGTTGAACAAAGATACTAAACAGTATTTAACTCTACTAACTTACAGTGTTAGAAATGAATTTTGGTTACCAGCTTTTCTTACATTCTGGTGTGTGAGGTATAACATATGTAATGTCACACCGAAAAGGCCCCTCTATGTGACAGAGTCAGGAACAGAAGCTATTGAGACGGGGGCCGGCAAGATTCAAGTCTGGGTGGCCTCTGGCAAGTTTCCCTGGCAGGAGGTGAAATAGAATGTTAGGATACTTAGAAACCACACGACTGCAAGTGATTTCATCTTGACCTTTAAGTAGGAGAAACACCCCTAGAACACAGACCTTGAATTGAACGGTGTAAGTTTTCTTATCTTCAGCTGTCCCATCCCTGTGACAAACCTTCCCCTAAAGTCTCCAGCGAGAAGGCAGCTTGGTGCTGCTTGGTTTACTTCTTTTAGAGAACTGATCGGAAAACTGAGTCCTATGAATCCAGGTGACAATTGCTGGGATGCAACACCATGACTAAACCAACTTGGGGAGGGAAGAGTTCATCCTGCCTACACCTCCATTTTGCTGTCCACCACTGCAGGAGGTGAGGAGAGGAACTCAAGCAGGGCAGGAACCTGGAGACGGGAGCAGACACAGAGGCCATGGAGCCGTGCTGCTTAATGGTTTGCTCATCATGGCATGCTCACCCTAGTTTTTTATGGAACCCAAGACCACCAGCCCAGAAATGGCACCACCCACAGTGGGCTGGGTTCTCCCCCACTGATCACTAATTAAGAGAATACCCTACAGCTGGATTTTTTGGAAGTATTTTCTCAATGGTGGCTCCCCCCTTTCAGATGACTCTAGCTTGTGTCAAGTTGACATAAAACCAGCCGGCATGGTTTTTTTCTTTTTATTTGCGTTGTCTTGCCAACCCAACTTGTTCTTTTTGGATCAGTTTGTTTAGTGCAGGCTGACAGGCACCATTGCCTTAGTTTCTTTCCTTGTTCTGTGACGAAACAGAGTGACAAGAGCTACTTAAGGGGACAGGGTTATGTGGCTCCCATTGCAAGGAGGAAGTCAAGGCTGCAGGAACTTGAAGTGGCTGCTTGCCATGTACCCACACTTAGGAAGCAGGGAGCAATGGATGCAAACTACTCGTGTTTACTGTGCTTCCCCCATTTTGCAGGGTCCAGGCCTCCCTGTCCAGGGAGTGGTTCCTTCCATAATTAAGATGGGTCTTTCCATATCAATGAATGTAATTATGATAATCTAGATCCTGTCAGGTTGACAAGTAACTAACCCACCCCACCCCATGCCCAGCTTAAGTAATTCTGTCTTGAGGAAACGATTTTTGATAACATTGACCCCCCCTCCCCCCCTTACACACACACACACGCACACACACACACACAAAACCCAATCATGTAAAATTATGTATTTTATTATGTATATTATGTATTTTATTTATTTTATTTTGGACAGAAAGTAGAGTCAATGTAACTCTACTTCAGAATTCTTTTAGTCTTAAGAGAGACTTCACCTATCTTGTAAATAAGTCTTTTTGATGTTTCACTATAATTTGGAAAATTGGATTTATTCCAAGTACTGCACCATTTTAGACATAGTCATAGGTGAAAAAAAATGTGAATCAGGAGGTGCGGTTTAGTTTCAACTGCAAATGCTCCTTTGTGGTGAGAAAATGGAATAAAGGAAACAGGTGAGTGGGAGGGAAAGAGAGCTGAGAGAAGATGGGGAGACACAGGCGAAGTGCCGGTGAGGGCGGAAGGCAAGATGGGACCAATCATAATGGAGAGAGCGCGGAGAGCAAGAAAGTCGGTCACGTTCTCTGTGTACCGTGGCTTGTGCCAGCTCTAGCATGCTGTGTTACTGTTTTTGTCATCTCCTTTCATAGGCAAGGGAGGAGCTTGTACATCTTTGCCTGGCAGTGGAACTTGGGTTTGAACTGATAATGTTATGTTGGTACCTGGTGACTTACCGTGGACTAAACTCCACCTTGAGGATGCTATTGTACAATCTAGATATTTCCACCTCATGCAGTGTATTCCAGTGGGGAAGATGGATAAGTAACTGTTCACTTATGAGGCTGGGTTGTCTCTATTGCTGACTGGGGATGCAGGAGGAGAATTGGGGTTGTTGACAAGACCTCAAAAGAAACAGGAAGCCTGTTTCATCCTGAATGAAGGTCCTTGCTCCAGAGTTGACCAAGACAAAGACCACACCCCTCTCTTACAACACTTACTTTTTGTGTTCTTTAATTTTTCCTCATCTTTTCCCTTATTCCTTTTTGTTTTCAGTTTCCTTCTTATTTTTCTGCCACAGTGATGTCGTAATAAAACTTTGCGTATTTAACTGGCAGATCTTGGGCATCTCCAGCCATCTTAACTTACTTGGCAAATCCCAAACCAAGGAAAGGGAAAAGAAAATGTAGGGTTCCTGAGGAAAGTCACCCAAGCTTGTCCTCTGTCCTTTATATGCCCATGAACATCCACAAGCCACACAGAGAGATGGATGGATGGATGGATAGACGGACAGACAGACAGACAGATATAGATAGATGGATAAATGGATGGATGGATGGATGGAGAGATAAACAGATAGATATAGATGGATAGATAGATAGATAGACAGACCAACAGATATAGATAGATGGATGGATAGATGGATAGACAGATATAGATGGATAGATAAACAGATATAGATAGATGGATAGATGAATAGATAGATAAATAGAAAGAAAGAAAAGAAAGATAGATAGATAGATAGATAGATAGATAGATAGATAGATGGGGCAGATGAGGAGGGAGTGAGTGGAGAATTTTTATTAATGTTTAATGGTTTTTGAATAGTTACGAATGAGTTCTGGTCATTTCTCCTTAAATCATAAAGGACTTGCATTGACTAGTGTGTAGGTTTCTAGGAGCTGGCCCTAAATGAAAGAGAGACGGGAGGATGAGATATAAGAAGTCCCAGAGGGTTTTAGGATACATGTTTGGTGCCATCTCTTGCCTTTAGGGTAACAGGGTAGAATGAGTATAATTAACATGGCCAGTCATAACTGCTGGTCCTGCAGGTTATATGTTCTTAACAATTAGGAATGAAGATAATTCATTAGGACAGAAGTATTTGGCCTACTGTCCTCCCACCCACTCCTCTCTGTTTCCAAGAAACTAACTTTCCTGTTTCACCTATAAGAAAGGGTAATCATAGCATGGAGCTTACCCCGCCCCCCACCCCCAGCACTGTTTCCTTTGCTCTTCTGGAGTCTCCTTCGGTCCGGGAGTGAAAGTGAGGGAAGCCTAGGGCACAATGGGGGTTTAGTAGGTAACAAAAGGATGAATGAAATTCCTGTAGAAGATAAAGTGGGTAGAAGGCCAGAGGTCATTTAAACTCTGGGGTCAGCCTGTGAGGGGAGGGAGGGAGGAGGCTGTTAGCAAAGGAATGTGGTTTCTTTTTAACGAAAAACAAAAAGCCCAAAATCTGAAGCCTTAAATAAGCAACTCTGGGCTGAGTCTTTACACATCTAAATGTTCTTTTTCTTTTTCCTTTTTTTTTTTTAATTTCCTATTTCATCCTGCTTCCTCCATAGGGTTTTACCTACAGACGGCAAAGCCTGGCAGATTCCAAGAGAAGTTTCTGGATTTCATTTGGGTTCCCCAGGTCTGGTGCCCATCTTTGGGGCAGGATACACCCACCCCATCTCTGCTCCCTGTGGAGTCGCCGGGCCTCTGATCTGAGGCCAGCTCTGCGGGAGGGAGGGGCTTGCCCCTATTGGGGCCTCTGGAAAGTGGCACCTGTATAAACAGCTCAGTCTCTTGTCCTCGGCCTCTGCGAGGCTTAGCTGACCTAAGAGACTGGGAGTTAAGAAAAAAGAAAGCTTTTTACTGAGTGTCTTCACTTTGCTGAGTGCTCCAAAGCCCTTGCTGTAACCGGCCCAGCCATCCCATTCCCTCATTGGGCAGCAGCCAGAGCCTGGAGGGCTGTACCCCCAGAATGTAGAGGTCCACTATGGAGCTGACCACATATTATAGACAGAGCTGCAAGCTTCTGGGATCTCTCTAGGCTACTGTTGACTCTGAGGCTGGTGTCTAACACTAAAGGACATTCGTGCATTGTTGAGACTTGTCTGAGAAATGTAGGGAATTCGGTTTCATGGGTGGCATGCTATGTAGAAGTTAGCAGAACAATCCACTAAGAATCCACTTCTTAGATTTCTGATCTGCTCACATTGCCACTATGATGCTCCCTGGTACTAAATGTGATCTTCTTGCGCCTCTCATGACTTGGGTGTCTTCTACTGTGATTCCCGAAAAGATTGGACCATTGATGATGCTTCCAAGGTCCTCTGTGAACACAGCACACATTGCCAATGTCCTCACTGTAAAATGATGCCTTTGAGCGTATTGTCATCAGACCCCTGTCTGAGGCAAGTCACTAAGCTATTGTGACTAGCATGAAGACAAGCATGAAGACTTCACTAACCCACCCTAGATGGAGTTTCTCTGTGGTACACAGAAGTACTACTTTCTAATGTTCGGAGGTTCTGCCGTTTATAGCAGTGGAGATTTCCTGGGTTTGGTGTATCCTCTTAATGCTTCCCTTCCCGATGTCCTTTGGTAAAGCTTTGGTGAAGGCTGATATTTCAGGACTGCTGTTAACAAATTCCTCGAAGCTTTGGGTCTGGGGAGGCTTTTCTTTAGAATGCACCATCAATGTTACCACACTTGCTGGGTTTCCCAGCTTATCACTGTTTATCCATTCAAAAATGCGGCCTGGAGCTGGGAAGATGGTAAAGTACTTGCCATGTAAGCCTAAAGACTTGAGTTTGATCCAAGGACCTGTGTGAACAGGTGTGAAGCATGGTGTGTGCTTGGGGAGGTGGAGACAGGCAGATCCCTGGGGCTCCCTGGTCAGCCAGCCTCACCGGAAGCCCCAGTGTCTCAAAAGAACAAGGTTGCTGGCTGTTTCCTGAGACATGATACCTGAGACTGGCTTCCACATCCACCCGTGACACCTCCCCCAAATGAACAATATGAGCTGGGTGTGGTGGGAAATACTTGTGTCTCAGACAGCTAGGAAGGTTCTGAGTTCAGCCACTCTGAGACATATAGCAGGACTGTCTCAACAAAATGCACAGAAAGAAGTGAGTGTGGTTTTCTTACAGTGCTGGCAGCGGAGGAAAGAGCAAATTGTAAAAGGCCCCCAATTCTAAGTATAATCGAAACATAAATGTCCCCAACAGATTGCGGCATCTTTTTCAGAGATCATTCTGCCAAGGCATGTCAGATGCCATTTAGTTGGGCAGCCTTGCTTTCTTGGCAGGCTGTGTGTTTTATTTAGGTCTGTTCTGGTTACAAAATTCTTTGTTGTTGCTGTTTTCTGAAACAGGGACTATAGCCTTGACTGGCCAGGAACTCATTATATAGACCAGACTGGCCTCGAACTTGCCGCAATTGTCCTGATTCTGCCTCCTGAGTGATGGGATTAAAGGTTTCTGTCACCACTGTGGGCTCCATTCAGCAACTGTTTAAATATTCTTAGGATTGCCTTTCTTTCCTCGAGTCAGAAACGTTTTCATTCAGCACTGGTTTGGTGTGTTGGTAAATTCCGAGAAAGGCAGAGACAGAAATGAATTAGTCTAGCTAATGTATTAGCCTCCCTCAGACTTCCTGAGTGAGAAAATACATGGAGGATTTTCCTGACAAGGTGAGTGTCTGACAACATTTTGATGAGAGCAAATGTCTGAAAAATAACTCAAGGAAGGACACTCTGTGGGCGGCGCTCTCCTGCTTGGGGCCATTTGTTTGACATGCCTGGAAATTCGCCTGCATTTTCCAGTGATTTGATCTTATTTTCCCTAACTCAATTATTAACAGAAAAGAGATAGTGGCTTGGGAGCAGTTCCCAGGCTGATTACTGTCTTATCAATGGGATTACAAAACTATAAATTGGTTTCCTTGATAGAAATCTCACAAGCCATTTCTGTGTCTCCAAAGACATACATGTGGTGTTAATTTTGACCTGATTCATAGGTCCTCCAATACCCTGACACACAAAAGCAGCCATAAGAAAGCTAGACTTACTGGCATTAGCATTTTATTGCTCTTGCCAAAGGAATACTGTGTACTTGGTCTAACTCTGGTTTCAAAACAAATGTCAAAAACTGAAAACACTGGATGTAGCGGAACGTAAATAGCGCATTTAACGAAGCAGTTGCCCCAGGCTTCCTCCTTAACCTGTCACACCAGGTGATCCCTTTGCTGGTCATGTCCCCTGTTAGTAGGATGTCTCCTCTGCCTTAGTTTTCTGTGGGGTGAGTGACGTGGAGGTCACTTCCTCGTAAAGTTTTCTTTTTTTCAGTCAGCCAGTCATCTTCTTACTTTTCAAAGATTGGTTCAAATGACAGAAACAAGGTAAGTGTAAGGCCGACCTGGCGATTCCTACCACGCGCATCCCAGGAAGTTTTTGCCTCTGATAAAACGGAAGCGTCTAATGTTAAACGCTTGACTTCACCCTCTGCTTTTAGCAGCTGAAACATGAATCTTGGCTTACTTTGGGAAGTTTAGGGGTTGTTGGAGGAGAGAGGTATCGTGCCGTTTGGTCATAAAAGTATGCTGTTTTGATTGGGGGGGAGGCAGCGATAAAACCTTGGCAGAAAATGTAGTTTAATGAAATACACGTTGGAAGTTGCGTTGATTTAGTTTGATTAAAAGAAGATGTGCACCTCAAAACTTAAACAAAATACCAACTAAAAAAAAGAATCCTGCAGGACTTAAGACCTTTGAGCCTGGGTTAAGGGAACCCAGGGGAAACGCTAGGGGATATAGTGTTACACTTGTCAAAGCTAATTCTTTCCTGAAGACCGTGCTCTATGTGGGGTTTGCTTGCTTTGGTTTCATCTCATCTGACCATCCACAGTGAAGTTCCCTGTTCCTCAGAGCCTCGGGGTGAAGTAAGTTAGAACGAGGAGCGGGAAAGGTGTTCTCTGAATGCTTCCTGTGTGCCAAGAGTGTGCTGGACCCTCTTCACTGCAGAGCTAATTCCTTCTTGGCAAAGAAACAGCATTCAAGGTCACACACCTGGTTAGTGCCATCAGACTCTAAACTCAAACCGTTTAGCACCAACGTCTCTGTCTGTCTTCCATAGCATGTTCCTTAACATGTGACTTCATGGAGCCACATGCCTCTGCTACCTCTTGGAAGTGGAGCGGAACCTGTTAGAAGAGTGTGTCTCTTCACTAGAACTAAGAAAAACCCGGAGGGCTGGAGCTGTCGGTAGGGTGCTTGTCTAGCATTGTGCCACAAGTCGGTAATCCCAGCTATTGAAGGACAGAGGCAGGAGGACCAGACATTCAAGGCTGTCCTTGGCTGCATGGTGGGCTTGAGGCTAGTTTGGATTCTGTGGGACCCTGTTTCAAGGAAGGAAGAAGTGAGGGGAGGAGGGTGGGGGGGCAGGTGGAAGGGAGGGAGGGAGGGAGACCAGTCATTCATTCAGCAAATGTTTGATACCCTTTCTTCCCAACAGCCATCCTCCTAAAGCGTTCAAGAGAATACGCATTATTACCCAACTACAGAATGCTTCATTTTCCTTTTATTTATTTTATTGTCTCCTTGCTCAGAAAGTGTGCAGTTGTCAATATTTCAGGTTACTTTTATTGAAGCCTACCCCATCATTTCTAACGGTAAATTCATTGAGCTTTACTTTAGGGGCAGAGTTTAAATATCTGATGGCAATAACACACAGCCAGGCAATTCCGAAGGGTTAGGCTTTCCTTTTGCCGTAAAGTGCTTCATGATGTTGGTAGATGAAATGATTATTGTGCTAGCTTTTGTAGAAACAGGCGGTTATCCAGGCCTGGAATTAACTGATACTTTGGTTTCTGAAGGTAGGTATTTACTTCCATTGTACTTTTAGAGTCCCAGACAATTGTGACTCTGCTTTAAACCCAAATAATAATTATAAACAGGCTGGAAACTGAAGACTTATTCATTTTAATTTATTCTTTAGAGAGAGCTACAGATGAGATGGCGCACTGAAATAGCACTGCCCAGCCGGAGTCTGAGCTTCTCCTCCACACAGAGACTGACTGTTTAAGGCTGCTAAATGTGTACTCTATTTGCCTGGGTGTGTGGGCACAAGAGAAATAGAGAGGGCAAGAATCGAGGTTGATCTGATGCCAGAAACCAGGCCTCTGCTGAAGTTAGTAAGCACTGAGCTAAAGCATCGGGTAAAGAAGCGGTTTTTGTTAGGGCCCAGGCGCTCACACTATTCCTATCTTTGCAGGATGAAGGACACTGTATTGCACAAGGCAGGCCCCTCAGACTTTGTAGAGTGAAGACAAAGATGTCATCCATTCCAGCTCATTGTTCTGGGGTCAGAGATAACGAAGTTCTGGTGGACCCTCCCTGTGTTTGCCTTTGAACTTATGTTGGTCCCTTGCTATGCTATCCGTCTGATACACACATCGTGTCCTCTAATTCTCAGTGACCCGACGCGATGCCTTCGCCTTTTCGAGATGGGCAGAGCAGACCTGGAGAGCATCAGATACTGTGTATCTCACAGCTAGTGGAGTCTGGACGTGAGCTCAAGTTGACTGTCCATGCATTTGCCCTTTTGACCAGCATCCTGGCTTCCTATTTTCCTTACCTGCCTGTAGCGATGGATGGAGAGCTTTTGGCTTGAGTCCTCATCCTCAGCACTAAGAATAGTAAATCTTTGGTGCTCTTTGGAAAGAATAAGATCAACATACTAGCTCAGCCGGGAGATGGGAGCTGTGGGAGAAGTCAGCAGTGTTTTCTCTCTGACATCACAGGAAGTTGCCATGGAAATGATTATGGTATTATGAATACAAAATTATAACTTTGAGCAGGAAATAAGCTGCCCGAGGAGGCAGAACATTGAGGAACAGCAACGTCGTTGTCATGAAAATGCCTTTTAGGTTTTAGATGAACAAATTTAGCAACATGAGGTCTGAATGCCTGGTCTCTTTCAACATTCCCGAAACATCAGTGTTAAATTATTCTTTTTAACTCGCCTCAATTTTGTTCCTACTTTCAGAACTTGTTGAAAGTAAAACAACTCCCATGTGTCCCTATGTGTTTTTAGTTTAGCAAATATTGTTTTTTAAGATCCTCCTTGCCTCAGCCCCCGTCAAATCCCTTCTTCAAAATATTCCCAGTGGAGATAAACTGTTTCCTGGCTTTTTCATCAACAAGTCCGCTGCAAGAGAAGTTAGAGCTGGTATTAGTTAATTGCTGAAGCCAACTGTAGCAACTGGACTAGAAGGGTATATAATACAACCCCAAATGTATTTTTTCTAATAAAAACTTCAAGTCCCAATTTCATTATCCGCATTCCTCTTTATGAAATATGAAGCTTTTCAAAAGTGTTTGTTTAGAGAAGGTTGATTGTATTTTAAAACTCACCGCAGGGAAGATGTTTCAGGATGCCAGCCATCAGAAGTGGCGACATCCCATCAGTGCCTACCATTTTCTTTACGTTCCGAAGGGTGGTGTCTTTGTTATGTGTCTCGCTGGCTCCAGCACACACTGAAGACGGCTGTCCTCTCACTAGCGGCATTTCGTCTTGAAAGGGCCCAGTGCTCTGCACAGGGGCTTCGTCGTTCATGCTTGGGAATAGTGTTTTTCAGCCTATGGGTCCTGACCCCTTCCTAGGGGTTCCATACCTATCAGATATTTACATTATGATTTATAACAGGAGCAAATTTACAGTTGTGAAGTGTGACCAAATAATTTCATGGTTGGAGGTCACCACAACACGAGGAGCTGTATTAAAGGGTTGCAGCACTAGGAAGGTTGGGAAACACCGCTCTAGAAGCTAAGCTTTGGTATCTGAACCACCTCTCTCAGACTATTCTGGGATTTGCCATATCTTCTCAGTCTGTGAACAGGAAGAAAATGGGAAGAACATTAGCACTAATAGGGAATTTTAAGATGTTGACTGGGTGCTGGGAGGGTAACTGAGTGATAGATCCAGTCCCCAACACTGCTTAAATAAGCAGTGACAGAAGTTGGTAAAGGAGCACACATATGTAGTTGAACTGGTCACGATGTAGGTGACAGTGCATCCCATGTTAGTAATAATTAAGATCTATGAACGATAATGTAAGTTACATTTGGAGCATGCAACCTGCCTGTCAATCAGGGAAGCTGCCATTGGATTTCGGATCATTACTGATGACTGATTTCACTGTCCCGTTCTTTCCCATCTTATGTTTATCATCCGTTCGTGTTGTAAAAAGAGCTTTATAGTCTGTTGTATAAGTGTGAAAAGTTTTTGAGAACAGAACACTAGCTGTAGCAATGTTTACAAAGGCCGGTGTTTCCAATTTACCCATGTTGCAGTGAGCAGGGCTCATTCCTACTGATGTGGGCATTTCCTTTCCAACTTTCACTTTGAGCTGTGGATTGTCTGGAAATGATTTACATTTCTCCAGCAACATATGGGAACTTAAAATTCATTTTTATATTATTGATTTTTTTAATTGCTTTGTGATTAAGGGACATGGTCTATATACTATCTATTCTTGGAAACCCACTGAGGCTTTTTGTGCCTTACCGTGTAAAACGTTTAGAAAATGTGTACATGAAAGTGATATTAAATTTAGATATGGCACAGGTTTGTAATCCTCGAACTCAGAAGGCTGAGGCAGGAGGATCACCGCAAGTTTATGGCTGGTCTGAGAAGTCTAGTGTGTTCCTGGCCACCTTGGGCTGCAGTGTGAATGAGACTTTGTCTCCAAAAACATAACAGAAAGCAAGTAAGTAAAGAGAGAGCATGTTTTATGTGCCACATATTCTCAAACATGTTTTAGAACCTCCTGCTATTAATGGATTCACTTTGTCATTTAATATTTTCATTACTGTTTGCTATATACATAGATAGCTGGAATTTTTGGTTTCTCTGTAATTCAGGCTAGCCTGAAACTCACCATGTAGACAGGGCTGGCTTAGATATGTCATCCTCCTGCCTCAGGCTCCTAAGTGCTGGGCTCACAGCCATGTGTAGCCACACCCACCCACCTGAAGCTGTTTTAATTGGTGCATACATCATGGAATGATAGTCTTCTGTTAAAATCTTAATCTCAGATGATCTCTCTTTCTTTTTTTTGGCCAGAGGGGGTGAAATCTACTTATAAAATGATAACAGTGTGAGTGCTGGACTTTATGAGGGTCTCCTAGGCTTTTGCTTCATGTCTGTTTTACACGAGTTTCTTGCAAATATGATATTGCTGGATTTTATTGTGATGCTTTTAAAATACTTTATAGTCTGATGTTTAACAGATTACTTTGCAATTGTGCTGCTATTATTTTCATCATCATCGAGACAGGATCTCACTGTGTAGCTCTAGCTGGATTGGAACTCACTATGTAGACCAGGCTGGCCTCAGACTCACTGAGATCTCTGCCTCCTGAGGACTGGGATTAAAGCCGCGTGCCACCATACCACATTCATCTCATCTCTCTGTCTATCAGCCTTACTCTTCTTGTCTTTCTTTTTCTATCATCGGTAGATTTGGAGGCCATGATAGACGTTCTTGCTGCTTTCTTAAATGTATTAGTCATCCTGTACTCTGGTGTGGGCACTGAAGGTGAGATCACATGCTGTTGTTAGTGCATCCCATGTGACTGGGATCCAGCAGCAGACGGGAGCTGAGGTGCTATATGATGTTTCCTGGCAAGGTTCTTTGGGAATGCTTGAAGCTCATCCCATGCTCCACTCTACCTTCTGCCTCTGGATGCAAAAGATGGGAAAATGCAAGGATTGAGTCTTGTGTGAAAAGCGAGAGTCCACGTCTCTGAGTCTCTCATCTCTGTGTAGCGGAAACTTTCCAGGCAACTGGTCATTAGACTGGAATGAAGAAAGCAGCATTGTCACCGAGACCTGGGGCTTGTTACAGAGGTTGGTCTCCCTAACTGATGGAGAAATTATACACTGATTGTCTGGTGTCCATGCACAGTGGAGTCTCAGTCTAAACCCAGTACCAGAATCCTCTGTTGAGGTGCGAAGATCACAGAGCATGAGCTCCCGTTGCCTCCTACCCACCTCACAGACTGCCCATGGGCACAACAGGCCATCAGAAAGAACCTCAGACACATGACATAACACACACATATGAAGTGCCAAGTGTTTAGCTTTGCCCTCCTTTGACCAAGGCACTTCCTTATGTGTCCTGATTGCCACTGAGGCCTGCTCTCCAGGGGGCCTTTGCTCTCCGATGTCCTTCAGAAGTCACAGTTGGCCGGGCCCTGCCACTAATCCCGCCTCTGTGTTTTCATCATTTCACACAGATTTTTCTCTTGTTTTTAAATCTGAGTTGGTTTCTTTTCTTTTCGTTTAACACTCCAAAGATGTTTCCACAAACCTTTGGTCTCCGTTTCTGTTTTCTGTTGAAGTCTATCCTATTGTCTGTCTTTTGTTAAATTATGGGCTCTTCTTGAGTGTTTCTGTGTTTGATACTTTGAGGTTTTTTTCTAATGAATATCAATGTGATTTCTTCTCACATACCCTCTCTAGTATTCATTTTGATAAATGTATTAAAATTTACATTTGTAAATGTTTATATAAATTGATGCTTCAAACAAAACCAAGATCATTTGGTTGATTTCCATAGAGAATGCATTATTCCTAATAACAAATTTGTTTAAAAATATACAAATCGGGATGCATGACCTGACTCTTTTATTTATATTTAACATAGGAAGAAGAAAATATAACAAGTATATGTACTTTGTGATGTTTATGAAAATGTATATTTTAGAGCAGAACACTGTTGTGAATATAACTGGGCTTGGTAGGGGTGTTCTTTCACCAGCCTTGACAGTTAGGTCTTTCATAAGGGGTTTACAGTGTGAAAAGCTGCAGTAATCTGTAAGACAATTCCTGATCATGGAAAGGGTCTGGAAGGTGGAATCATACAACCTTGTACTCTTCTGTAATTTACTCAGCAGAGAAAACAATTAAATCATTGGATATTTTATCTTGATCAGTATCCTACAGTTAATAATTCGGTTCTATCTCCAACTTCCACCCCGTGTGTGTGGTCTATGTATGCTTGTAAGGGAGGGGGTACATATATTCTTGCGTGCAGAGGCTGGAAGACTTCTGAAGTCCTCCTCTATCACCTTATTCCCATCAGACAGTGTCTCTCACTGAGCCAGGAGCTTGGCACTTTTAGTGAGGCTGGCTAGCCAGCAGTCCCTAGCAGTCACCACCCCCCATCTCCCCATCCCCAGCACCAGGATTACAGAAATGTACAGCAACAACAGGTTTTTATGTAGGTCGCTGAGATCTGAACTCAGGACTTCACTCTTAGACAATAAGCCCTTTTGCCCACTGAGCCATTTCCCCAGTCCCAAGTCCCAATCCTATTCTAAAGGTATGAAATACTCTCCTGAACAAACAATATTAAAGAAATGTCCCTCGTATTCATTGAAGGATTGCTAGATCCATAAATCTGTGATGTCAAGACAAAAAAGTCAATACTTTTATTTATTTGCAGGATTGTCATGCTGTTTCAGTTATGATTCTGTTGTATAAAACACACAGGGAGCTTGGCACAGTATTCATTACTAGTTGGTTGGGGTTTAGAATCACCTGGTGTGCTATGGGGATATTCCCAAAAGGACTTAACTGAGGAGGGATAGCCCTGACTGTGGGCCACAGGGTGCTGTGGGCTGGGATCCTCCCCAGAATAAATGGAAAAGGAGGCTAAGGACAAGTAATCTGTGTCCATCCTGCAGATAGAAGTGACTGATACCTCCTGCTCCCGAACCCTTCCCCTCCCCACCATGGTGAACTGAACCCTTAAATTATAAACCCAAACAAACCCTTTCCCCAAAGCTGCTTCATCAGCTATTGGTCCTAGAAATGAGAAAGCTAACTAACTTGTTACAGGGCCAGATTTCTGTGGTTAAGGTAAAAGTAAAATTAAAGATGACTTCTTTGAGTGTTTCTTAGTCATTCTTTTTCTTTTTTAAAAAATATTTTTTTTCTCAGTTGGGCAGTGGTGGCACACACCTTTAATCCCAGCACTCGGGAGGCAGAGGCAGGTAGATCTCTGTGAGTTTGAAGCCAACCTGATCTGCAAAGCTAGTTCCAGGACAAGCTCCAAAGCTACTCAGAGAAACCCTGTCCCAACAAACAACAACAATAACAAAAATCTCTAATTTTATTTTGTGCTCATGAGTGTTTAATCTGTATGCATGTCTGTACATCACAAGCATGCAGTGCCTGCAGAGGTCAGAAGAGTCCGTTCTCCTAGGACTGGAGTTACAGACAGTTGTGAGCTGCCATGGTAATGCTGGGAATTGAACCCGAGTCCTCTGAAAGAGTAGCTAGTGTTCTTAAGGGCTGAGCCATCTCTCCAACACAATCTTAGTCCTTATTTTTTTTTTTAAATACAAAATAGTCAAAACTTATTAAGGACTTAGAGAATACATGCCTTATCACATAAACTAGCTATAATAGAAGATCAGGTTAAAATCTTATATGTGGAAAGAGTTTGAGAGGATGTGATAATGGAATGTAAAAGAATCAGTAGTTGGATTTGTGTACTGGAGGACCAGCTCATTTGGGACCAGCCAATCCTTTCCGCTCAAGATGCTTAAAGGAGCAAGGTAAAGTATAACAGAGTATTTGACAGTATAAGGTTTATGGGGCCACAGTTAGGGAGAATGAGGGCCTAATTTCTCCTTTTGTTCCCTGAAGTTAGAACAATCCCACATGTATTTGGTAGAATAAGATGAAATCACCTCTAAAAAAATATATAATTCTCAAATTGTTTTATTGGCATTTTTATAAAAACAACATCTGTTAGACAATAAAAAGGAAAGAAAACAGCAAAACCAGGGAAACAATATCAATAGAAAATGTGTTAGAGGGCTAGAGAAATGGCTCAGTGGTCAAGAGCCCTGGCTACTCTTTCAAAAGACCTGGGTTCAAGTTCCAGTGCCTACATTGCAGCTCACAACTGTCTGTGATGCCAGTCTTAGGGGAACCAATAAATACTCTCTTCTGGCCTCTGCAGGTACCAAACACACATGTGATATACAGATACATGTGCAGCAAAATACCTACAAGCGTGAAAATGAATAAGTAAGATTAATTTTAAAATGCATTAGGATCTTCAGAAATTGGCAACTATGGATTCAGATTTTAAATTCAATGAGTTTGCTATTTTAAGAAAAGATAAGAATTGACAATGTGGAGCATAAAAGAGAACCAAATGAAAATTCTAGAATTGGAAATTATAGTCAACATAATAAAGAGTTTGCTGAGGGGTACTGTCTCAAAATAGATTCGATACAAACACAGAGAACAGGAACTCGTTCTATAGACAGGTTAGAGCCACACGGATTTCTTTCCTAGGAATTATAATTCTAAGAGTCAGGGAAATAATGGTCTCTTTAATGTTTTGAAAGAAATAACTGCCAGTCAAGAGTTCTGTCCCTAATAGATAGACCCCACACAGTATGCAGGTGAGTTAATGATGTTTTCAGAGGGGTGAAACTGGAACTTTCTGTTAGCAAAATACTTTGATCAGAGACAGGGTGGAAGGTGTTACTTAGGAGAAAAGCTATTTCAGAGGAAAGTTCAGAAATCAATATTGACTGTATGAAACAGTAACAGTATTTTCAATCATTGTTGACTTCTAAATGTAACATTTTTCAAGATGGAAGGCATTCGAAAAAGTGTATGGTGTTATTTATCACAGGGACATGAGAGAAAACCGCAGGGAGAGACCGTTTCACCCACCTAGTTGGGCAGGGACTGGAAGCACCTGGAGTTTTGATGGTTGTTTCTACGGCACTGGGCTCTCTAATGATACAGAGCTCTCACCACAGTTAAAAGATGCTCCAACACAAGGCTCCTCCAGGAACTTTCATAGTGACACCATCCACGAGAACAGAAACCGAGGGATTCAGCTGTTCAGTAGGTAACGTGTAACCTGCCATGTGGTCCTGTGGTGCAATCGTATGCAGCCACGACAACAGTGGATAGACACCTAATTCACAAGCGTAATGCAGAGCAGAATGAGGTTGTCCATAAGGTAATGCCAACCGTTGAGCTGGCGTTTTAAGACGCCAAACAGAAGCACAGTGTCCCAGGAGGTGTACTTAGGTAAAACTCTGGATGGCGGTTGCCCTTTGGAGAAGACAGGAGTTGTGAGGGCCGGTTCTAGGTTCTGGCAAGCCCTACTTCTGGTGATGGATATATGTTTCCTTTGGTAATGACTTTTGAACTAATATGTTGGGTTTTGTGAGCGCTTTATTTCATAATTAACAAAAGGTTAACATTCTCACCCATACCATTTTAATATTAAAATGACCGCACAGAATATTTTTTAGATGGAGAGACATCTTCGTGCTGTTTCCTGAGTGTGCTCTCTGTCTTGGAGACTTGCTTGGCCTGTTTTCTAACAATTTTCAGGCTGGCGACCAAGGTAGACTAGTCCCCTCTTCCAAGTTGAGCCCAAACAGGAACACATTTTCCATTCTATGGGGTTCTTTAGAGCAGATGAAAAGAAAGATAATTACAAATAGCCAGGGAGGAAAAAACAGGGAAGAAAATACCATAATGGCAGCAATAACAACAAAAAGGTAGAAAAAGGAAAAAATATGCATCAACCTGCAAATGTGTTTTGTGCAGAGACTCCCAGAGGCTGTCCGTGTCCACCATCAAGGGTCAGCTGCTAACTAAGTCCTCACACTCCAGTCCCAGGCCACAGTGGCTGGCAGGGCTGTGTGGTGAGACTTTGCCTCCTCATTCTATGCTGGGAGCAGAATGTTCTCACAGTACCCAGAGAACAGTATGCTGTACTAAGCCATACAATAAGCCATGGCTTCCTTAGTAACAAGGCATAAAATCTATTTATTTGTCCCAAAGGGAACAATTTTGGAATGACAGTTTTAACTTGCAGGCTTAATATCTGTGTATACCGAAGTAGAACATAACAGTCCTGAAATAGCTGCAGGCATTTATTTATGTTTAAAAAGAAAAAAAAATCTCCTTCAAATAACTCTGTGGGGGTGGAGTCCTTGTGCCTTGTGTTGGAGGTTGCCACCGTGTTTCTTGCTCAAGGTTAACACTCAAGTCTAACTTAGCTAGAGGAAGGAAAGAGAGGTAGAGGAGCCCATATAGAGTGTAGCAGGCCTCAGCAGTGTTGGCTGCATCCCGGGGCTTGATCTTCTTCAGCATAACAGTGCTTGAATGCAGAATCCAGAACGAGTCCAGGCTAAAGCATGGGCAGGGCAGGTGGGAGCCAGGCCTGATTCCCCTGGAGCTAAGCAGTTTCTGTCCATGCCTCTTTCTCTGACGGTTTGGGGGTAATCCTGAAGGAACTAAGAAAATGTAGGGCCCAGAGCTGAGACAGCAGAGTCAGTGTAATTGCTTGCCATCGCAAACAAGACAACCTGTCAGGGTAAAAAGCTGGGCATGGTGATGTGTGTGCTTGCAATCCTAGCATGGGGGACATGGATCAGGAGGATCCTTGGGGTTTAACTGACTGGCCAACCTAGGTAGACAGTGAGAGACCCTGCCTCACACACACAGTAGAAGGCATCCTCCGAAATATCACCTGATGCTGGCATCTGGCCTATTCTCTTTCGCTCTCTTTCTCTGACACACACAGACACAGACACACACAGACACACACAGACACACACAGACACACACACACACACACACACACACACACACCACTACCACCATCTGTGCACACAGTTCTTTCTGCCCTAACAGTTCTTAGGCAGTTTCCCCATCCAGAGCTATGATAAGGAGTAAGAAAGCTTGCGCTGGCTCATATAACTTCTGCCACCTTGCTGACCTCAGGCACTTTTGAGACTAGAGCACCAGCGCCTTAAAGGAGAGAGAGAGTTCCTGGAGCCGAAATCAGCAGCACAAGGTGACGGGCTTGACTAATTGCAGGCACAGATCTTATTTTCCAAATGGATTTAAATGGCTGGGAGGGAGGACATTACACTTGCGTGTTGGGAGAAATTTGCTTTCATGTGGCTACACTTGAATCATTGAGGGGAATGGAATCCTGAGACCCCTAAGAACCACAGCTTAGATGTTTGCAGAACATTCCACGTGAACCAGTAAGTGTCTCCAAGCTGTTTCATCTTCACGAGGATAAGAGGTGAATTTTATCCCTAGACATTTCCAGTTGATCCCCGCCCTCTTCCGCGCTATGTAACTTTTTGAAGATGTCAAGGTGACCATCTGCCTAAGCCCATTGAAAAAGTCAGCCACGGGAGTCAGTAGTCACTGATGAACTGTTTCTCCTGTGACACGGCCACCTGAATATTGGCGAAGAAAAGAGCACATGTTTAATCCCACCCCCCTCCCTCCCTGGCCGAAAGCTTGCTGCACACACACAGACTTGATAGAGGGAGTGTGGAAGAAATTATTTTGCCAGCGTTGGCCACTTCTGCACAAAGGTTTTCATTTAGGATTTATTGAACTGTGGCAGGCAGGTTGGAATTGTTAAACAAGCCAGAAAAGCTTAAAAGACAGAGTGTTGTTGGTGTTTTCACATGTGGGCTCTTTCCCCCGTCAGATTTCCAGTGAATTATAATGATTGCAACAACATTTCCATTGCTCCTTTGCCGTCAATAAGGGGAGGGCTTTCAGAAATGATTAGGGAACAGTGCGCCCTTTCTTCATGGCCAGGCCATTAGACGTGCAGGCTATGCACACGGCCGTTCTTTGTCATAGATAGGTTTGGCATTTACCTCGGAGCGGTTTGGGGCACTGGGCTTCTGAATGTGCACAGATGCTGGCTTCCAACCTGAGGAAGGAAGCGTGAAGCCTGTGCCCTTCAGTGGGAGCTGGGCCAGTCCTGTGTGTCTTCGCTGCGCCAGAGTTGCACTTTAGGGATGGACAGGTTACGGAACTACTGGTTTTCTCCCGTCTTACCTTTTAGTTAATGATACTGTGTAATTCTAGGGCTGCCATAACTTATTATCACAAACGGAATAGCTTCAAACAGACGTTTACTCTTGGGGTTGTGGAGTCTAGAGGTCTGGAACCTACGTGCGGCCCAGGCCATGCTCTTAATTAAGGCTCTTGGAAAGCATGCTTTCTTCATTCCTGGTTTCTGGTTGCCCCTCCCCCCGTGTTTACCATCCCTTGGCTTTTGTGTCATCAGTGTCTGCCCCAGTCACTCAGCCTTCCTTGCTCTGATGCTCCGAGTGTTCCCATGGCTTTCTTATAAGGGCATTAGTTAGTCGATGTGTGGCCTGTGTCAGTCTGTGTGACTCAAAGACCATATACCCAAATAATGCTGGATTCGGAGGTTCCAAGTTCCGATGACTCTGTTTGATAGCACACTTATTTCTTGTATGTGTGTGTGCACTAGTGTATGTGGCGTGTGTTTGTATATGGTGTATGCACATGTATACATCACATGTATGTGATCTTTATGGAGGCCAGAAGAGGATGTTGCATGCCCTGCTGTATTGCTCTCCATCTTACTCTCTTGAAACGGGGATCCCCACAGAATCTGGAGCAGCTTGCCAGTCGGCAAGCCCTCCTGAGCCTTCAGTCGCTACCACAGAGTTGGGATTATAGGCATATACAAAGCTACACTTTTGGGATTTTTTCTTTAATTTTTAAAGATTTATTTACTTCATTTTATATGTATGACTGCTTTGCCTTTATGTATACATGTATATATGTATGTATGTACATATGTATGTATATGTATGTGTGTGAGCTACATGTGGTCAGAAGGGGATATTAGATCCCCTGGAACTGGAGTATGGGTGGTTGTGAGCCATCATGTATGTGCTGGGAACCCAACCCGCACCCAGGTCCTCTGCAAGAGCAGCAAATGCTCTCAACCAAGGAGCCGTCACTCCAGCCCCTGCAGTTCGTTTGCTTGTTTTTCTTTTTACACGAATGTTGAGATTTGGCCACACTCATAAAGCAAATCTTTTTATCCAGTGAGCCATCTCTCCACATATATTTCTTTTCAGTGGTAACTTTATTACAGCTGATCTGAACACGCTATATCATTTTTATTTATAGATTCAGATGCTTGGTTAGATAATAAAGTTTAAAAAAGACGTCATTACTTTGTTATTGCCGGAGACTGCATTAGTAAAATGAAAATAAGCCTTGCAAACTGCGTGTCAGCTGGGCACTGCGCACCTGTCATCCTAGCTCCTTGGAGGTGGAGGCAGGAGTGTTGGGAGTTCAAGATTATCTTTGGCTCTCTGCTGCACAGTGAGTTTGGGGCTAGCCTGGGCTATGCGAAACCCTGTCTAAAACAGGAAACACACAAACAGAACCACCAAACAACTCTCCTCCTAAAAGCACCAACTAAAATAAGAAATTTAAAAGTGACTTATCAGGCTGGGATGGAGAGGAAGAGAGAGAAAGGTAAGCAGGCAGGCAAGCATGCATGAACACACGCACGCATGCACTCATAGAAGGAATCTGAAAATATTTGTCATTAAAATACTATTCAGACAACCTGTCTTTTAACTAGAAAGTAGAAAAGCAATTCTAGTAACCCTAATAGTTTGAAATATCACAAGAAGTCTTTTTTATGTAAATTAGAGACTTTGTGACTTTGAACATGACTTTTATCTTTCTTTGAGTAGGTACAGTGCAATCTGATTTATTTGTCAGAATTACAGCCTCACCAATGCTAAGCAAACACTCTACCACAGTTGTATTCCCAACCCATACAACCTGAATTTAGAGGACAGGTTCTTTAGTGATAGGATACGATAGGATATTTTAATAGTCAGGAATGTTTCCAGTTATAGAAATTTTATTTTACTCTTGGTATCATTTTCTTGAAAAACATTTTGGGACCAATGAACTCAAATGTATTTGTTTTTAAA
>PVIU01000247.1:219880-376069 GCA_004026605.1 Ondatra zibethicus
GGTGGGTGGGTGGGTGGGTGGATGGATTAAATGAATGGATGGATTGAATGGATGGATGATGGATGGGTGGGTGGGTGGATGGATTGAATGAATGGATGGATTGAATGGATGGATGATGGATGGATGGGTGGGTGTGTGGGTGTGTGGATGGATAGATGAATGGATTGAATGGATGGATGATGGATGGGTGGGTGGATGGATGCATGGGTGGGTGGGAGTAGGCATGCCACAGTGCATGTGTGGAGGTAAGAGAGCAACTTGCAGGACTTAGTTCTCTCCTTCTCCCTCTTCCTGGGGAACTCAGGGATAGAACTCATGTCTTCAGCTTTGGCAGCAAGTGCTATGACCCACTGAGCCATCTGTCTCCAAAATTCCTTTTATAATAATTTAATTATTTAACTGTTTTGTGTGCCTGTAGGAACAAGGAATTTTATAGTGGAATCAGAAAGAAAACATTATTTGATATGCTCAATTATTTTATAGTCAGTTTCTGAGAAATGCTATCATTTTAATAAAGTGAGCAACATCATTTTTTTTTCTGGGCTGTCCTGGAACTTGCTCTGTAGACCAGGCTGGCCTCGAGCTCACAGAGATCCATCACCACCCAGAGAAAGTCCCACACTCTGAAACTACACTTTACTTGAAGTTTTGCCTGCATGTATGTCTGTTACCACATGGATGCCAGGTGTCTACAGAGGCCAGAAGAGGTCTTTGAATCTCATGGGACTGGAGTTTCTGATGACTATGCCACCATGTGGGTGCTAGGAACTGAACCTGGGTCCTCTGGAAGAGCAGCCAGTGCCCTTAATGACCTAAGTGTCCGCTCCACACAGTGCAGGAGGTCCTGTGTCCTCCCGAGTGTTTCTAAGGATTCCAAGTGCAGAGTGGACAATGGACAATGTGGGCAGGGTGAAGGCCCATGTGAGGGAGCTCAGCTATGCAGTTTTCAGGTTTCTCTAAGGTCACTACCCTGCCTAGTTCTCTTTGATTGCTGCCTTCTCCCACCACATTGCCTCAAGCAGAAAAACGACCCAGACTCTCATTCCTCAAAGCAGCATTTATTCAAAACTGCTATTATAGCAGTCGCCACACAGGACTCTGGGGACAAAGGAGGCTCAACTAGGGACAGAGTTTTAGCTCCTATGGCTGTTGGAACCTCCTTGGTTCGTGCTGTGACTGTTGTATGGTCTTGTCCTCTGGCCTGGACTCATTTCCTCTTCTCTCTTCCTCTGTCTAAATGTTGAAGAGAGGGACAAGACATTGTTAGTCACCTTGGGACAATCAAAATATTTCCCTATTAGAAAAAAAGAGAACGCTCACTCAGAGCACTGTTTCTTGTTCGAGCTAAAGATGTCCGCAAGATTAAACAGACTTCAGGGCTTGTGTAGGAGAGCTACCCTTCCCCCTGCCCTGTTTCTCTGTGTACCATTGGCTTGCATTCAGCTGTGGGCTCCGGTTTGCAGAGGCCATATCTGCCTTCTTCGTCATTCCATGCTCAGGTTTTTAACCTGACGCTTTGGCCTGTGGTAGGACCCTAATAAATATTTGTGGGATGAATGGTGAAAATGAGAGACTAATAACCCTTTTAGATAGTGATCTTAGTAACCCAGAAGGAAGGAGGTCTGCAAATTCTTCTCAACAATTTGTCCTTTGGAAGAAACATCATTCTAAAAAACAGATAAAGTCCTGGTCACACTTGCAAGATGCCAGGAATATGGACGCCTTTAACCACCCGGTCCTGTAATACCACTACTTGAAAGAGACGCCGAGGATTTGAGTCAGGAAGTAAAACCCTTTATCTCACAGATAATCACCCACCAGTACAGTCTTGCCCACTGCTGTCCCCAAAGCTCTTAGTCTCCTTCCGTCCTGTTATTATTAGTCTTATGTTATTCAAGGAATAATTTAGATTGCATCTCCTAGCACAGCCTTGATCTTGGCATCCCCCACATTAGCCAGTGTGCAAAAAACAACACAACTCCTCTCACCATGGCTAAGTAGAAAGTCAAGAATCCGTGCCTCTGGCCTTTCTTGTCTTTAAATCAGGATCCCTTTCCAATCGGCTCATAGTTTATTGGTGGTTGCCATGGGCTCAAAGTTAAGGTTATGAGGTTTTCTTCAGATTATTATTACTTTGTTAAATTTGAATAGCTGTCTTCATGGGAAACTCAGGGCAGCAGAGGAACCTGGGATTGAAATGAAGCAACCCAGATTCTGGCCCAGGTCCTACTTCACAGCCGGTGTGGTGTTCTAGAGTCTTCCAGTAAGGAAGGTCAGGCCTCTTTGGTATATACCTGTGTGATGTCCTCTGGTCCCTGCCCATGGAGCTAGGAATGACTTAAAATCTGAGAAGAATTGAGCAAAGAATATAGCTGGAAAGCAGTCGGCAGAGAGTTTGTCCTGGCAACACAGATGGCCTGCATGGGACTGGCTGTACTGAATGGATGGATGCCAAAGGCAGGGGCTGCAGTGTTGCAGTCAGCCTGCGGGGGGTGCAGCCGAGGGCCGCACCTCCTGTGCTCTGCAGTGCTCCTGTGAGTGGATTTTCATTAGCCACCAAGGACTGTTTGCTAACAGCTCCTGCCTCTTCCTGCTATAGCCCAGGTAACACATTTAAGTAAAAGAATGACATCAACTCTTACTGCTTTAAAAACAGACAAAGCTCCCTGGGAGTCACGCTGATGGAGACAGTCTCGCAGGTTTATCCTTGTAGCCTCATAAATGTCCTGATTTTATAGACATGGAGAAAGGCTCCTTCTATATTTCTATTGTTATAACAAAGATTCTCAGCCACAGCGGTACCCTGTCTTGTTTCTTGATGCTATTTCTTCTCCATTCTTTTCATCTTTAAAAACTACTAAAAGCTACCTGACTCTTTTATGTTAGGGAAAGTAGTTCTTTGTCTAGCATATCTATTATCTAGTATCATTTCTTTAGAAATGCAGTAAAATTGTCCTAAAATCTGGATGGTGAAATGTACTGCCATCTTTTGCTCCTGAGCACTGTATCCTTTGTATGTCCTTCTGCAGTTTAGCCTACTGTGAGGGGAGGCGAGCCAGAGGGGAATGAATGATTAACAGAGAAACCAACCATTTGTGTCTGTGAAAAACATTGCCCGTAAGACTGATCTCAAATCTCAAAACTCACTGTAATGGAGAGCAGTAAAATGCCTTCAACTTAGAGGTTAGCTTTTATACCGATCTGGTTTTCTATCATACTATTATGATTGTATATTAATTGTCCATCATACTATTATAAAAAGTTTCAGGCTTCCTTTGGTTATACTGAGAAATTAATAATGAAGTGAAAAAGACTATTTTGGTATTCTTAACTAATTATACCTTCTGTAGAAACATTGTTTTTTTTAAATATAACAGTAGTTACTTGGTATATTTTTAGTATATATACTTAGTATATGTTGTGGTTGTGTTTTACCTGCCTTGAGTAGAAAAATCAGTTATTTTTAACGAATCAACAGAGATAATGTACCATCTTTTCAGTCATAGAATAAGATGCAAGTAGCTTCAAAATTATTAAGTTGACTGTGTATAGAAGGAGGGCTGCTTGGTTGTTCCTGGCCACTTAGCCCTGAAATAATCACACAGAAACCATATTATTTACAATACTGTTTGGCCAATAGCCTAAGCGTATTTCTGGCTAACTCATATCCTAAACTAACCCATCTCTATTAATCTGTGTATCGCCACGTGGCTGTGGCTTACCAGGTAAAGTTCTGGCGTCCATCTCTGGCGGGGCTACATGGCTTCTCTCCGACTCTGCCCTTCTTTCTCCCAGCATTCAGTTTAGTTTTCCCTGCCTAGCTAAGTTCTGCCCTGCTATAGGTCCAAAGCAGTTTCTTTATACATTAATGGTAATCACAGCACACAAAGGGGACTCCCACATCATGACTGCATTGAATAAAGGAAAGTTAGTACAAATTTGGCAGTTACATGTTGGGGTTTGCCCACATTTTCTGTATATTACTTCCTCAACACACCAGCCACAAAAAAACCATGTATTCATTCAAAAACCATTATTTGAACTCCAGCTATGTGCACAGCTCCAGGCACTAACAATGCAATAATAAAGATTATATGCTTCTTTTCCTGATTAAAGAGGAAAGACAGGCAGTAAACACCAAAAATAAATATATAACAAAAGAACATTCTATAGAGAGACATGGGAGATTACTATAAAGAATAACGAAAACAAGAGAGCTAAGGGGTTTGTATAGCAGTAGATAGATAAATATCAGGTACTGCATAGTGGGCCCCACATCCACTCTCCTGGCACTATTATCTAGAATAAAAGGCCAGTAGTAGCAAAGTCTCCCAAAGGGCAGGGAAGATGGTACCTAATAAAGATTGAATAAGAAAGCAGTATTAAATGTACATGTCTGCAGTAGATAGTTGCATAGATAGTACAGATGGACCATGCCAGGGAGACCTTTACACACCCTGGTACATCATCACCATGATTTTAATTGCTTGAAGGTCAGAAAGATTTTATCTCTTAGTCTTCAGGAGTGAGGACTTAAAAGTGTGTTCAAAGTCAGTACTACTCAAGAACTTTGGAGTTACGGTGTCAGAACAGGGAAAGAATGCGGAAAAGTAGGGGCCTCTAATGAGGGAGGAAAAAACCAGGGTATGTACCACAGAGAGGCTGTTCTCTCCGTGTGGCTGCCTTGGAGGAGCAGGGCGGCAGCCCTCTGCCCTTACCCTGGTGAAGCGGAGGAACTACCTGTCCTGGAATATTCACTCTACAGGGTTCTGTGTGTACTTGCAGTAGGGGAGGGTCTCTTTGTGAAACAAGAGTGAAATGGTTCATTTCTGAGTTCCCTTCAAACTCTAGCCATTTGGACTGTACTCCTAGATAAGTGGCAAGAGGTAGCTACCGTCCCAATGCAGGTCGGGGCCCTCGTGTGCAGTGCGTCCAGCTGTCAGTTCGGAGACTTATCTGAGAGCCTGGGCTCGGCTGTATTTCAGATGTCGTTTATTTGGCTAAGAAAAGAGTATAGCACCTTCCAGTCCCTAGAGTGAATGTGTGAATAAGGACGGAAAAAAACAGTCCCTAGAAGATAAAATTTTCTTTTAGTAGGTTCCAAAGCTGTCTGAGGAATTGTTTAAAAAGTATTTTAGTATTTATTTAGGTTACATATTTTTTAATTGAAGAATAAAAGTCTCTGAAAGTGTTTGGATTAAGTGTTTTTGTGTATGTTAATGTTTATGGCTTTGAAAAATAAAATATCCATTTTGGGCAGACAATAATTTTGCGACTTTTTATTTTTTGCTAGCTCACAGCTTATGTGAGGCGCTTGCTGAATCTCATTTACTTAAGGCAACAACTAAAGACTGGCCTAACTAAATAAAAACAAAGAACAGATGGAGATAGACTAAATACCCTCAAACCCCACTCCTGGATGGGCCTGGCCCTTGTTGCCTTGCTCTGTGGTAATCTCATTCTAACATTTTCCTCCCCATGTCTGCTTTGAAGACCAGCACAGATGTAGCTGGTGACAGGCAGTTCACCAAAGTACTTAAAATTCCTCCAGTTGTGGTGGCGTGTTAAACTGCAGTGTTATTATTGTAACTGGCTAATTACGTAATGTCAACAATTGGATGAGGCAGAGGCTCCGTCTTCATCTAAACCAGACTGGGAACATGAGCCCCAGGCTCTGGTCTGATCACATTTTTTCTATGTAGGTATTCAGTTTAACTCCACTCCACCCCGCCCTGCGTGCCTTCCTTTTTCCTTTTCTATACTTTGTTCTTCATGGGAAATCTCTTTCCAGATTGTGACATAGTCTGCGGGAAGCTGAAAGGATCTATTAAAGCTTGGGTTGCATTTTGCTGAATTGGCTGTCGAAGGCATGGCCTGACTTTCGTTGTTCATCGCTAACTACAGGTCTTGCTTGCTGTTTCCATGCTACGGAGATGATGTAGTCTGTGTAGGCATTTCATGCATTTGTCCTTGCCTCTAAAAAGCCCGTTGCAGAATCAAGGTGGAAGGGATCTGTGTTCAGGGAGCCATCTTCTGTGATTACCGAGACTTCTGGTATGATTTAGTGGGTGGAATATGTCTTAGGAAAAGAAAACTACGTAACTCTGACAAGATGCTTTTTGAAAACTCCATCCAGCTGTTTCGAGTAGAAGACTGTAAAATTTATTCCAAGTAAAATTTGTTTCCCTTGGAAGCACATGTAGTTCAAAGAATATGCTAAAGTAAACAGTCAGATGTAACTTGTTCAGAGTTGTGCTCTGTTGTGTTTTTCAGGCTGTCGGGAGCCTCCTCTGCTGTCAAGCTGGGCCCCGTTCTGAAGTTATCCTCGTATAACCTGGGGATGGTGGGAAGGTCCTCGAAAGTGGAAGGCTAGATTTCTTCCACATGCCCTTGTTCCTCAGATGGCAACATAAGTTGGATGGATGGCTGTTGGCTGGTGGGGCTCTAAGTTTCCTTTTGCTTCTGGAATGAATTCCAGTGAGCGGAGTGGCCTCAGACCGCATTGATGAGCTTATGGTTCATCAGACCTCTGACATGGGTCTTTTTGGGCAAAAATCAAGGCATAGGTGGGACTGCATGACTTTCTGGTGGCTCTAGGGGAGAGCTCTTTTCCTTGCTTGGCTCTGGTCCTATTCCAACATCTTCAAAGCCAGCAAAGCTATATGTGTTTGAACATGCTCAACCCAAACCTAGGCTGGGACTGTTCTGATTTTAGAGCCCGCCTGATTTCATTCAGTGCACCCAGATGACCAGGACATTCTTTCCTTGCATGAAGTCTCTTTGGCATGCAAAGTGAGAGACTCACAGGTTCTGGGGTCTGGGGTGTGGGTGCATTTGGGGCCATCTATTTTTGTTTGGTTGGTTTTGGTTTTTTTGAGACAGGGTTTCTCTGTAGCTTTGGAGCCTGTCTTGGGACTTGCACTGTAGACCAGGCTGGCCTCAAACTCACAGAGATCCTCCTGTCTCTGCTTCCCAGGTGCTAGGATTAAAGGCGTGTGCCACCGCCACCCAACTTGCCATCTTCGTTCTTATCACCTATGTGTAGGGGCTCTTGTGGAATACATTTTTTCCCCAACAACTTCCTGTGTTTAACAAGAGTATTAAGCTATTAATTTTCCATGCTAAAAGAATAATTTTCAGGAATACAGTCAACATTTTAAGAATTTTTTTTGCTCTAATTGTGTGTCTAAAGGAAAGAAGGATACAATGGAGGAAGTCTGAGACATAAGAGAATAGCAAAGAAATACATTTCTGTAATACCACGTGTGCTTGTGTGTGTGCATGTGTGTGTATGTGTGTGCGCTCACACAATCTGAGTCTGATTCAACTGATTTCCCTACACGTTCAGGAGAGAAAGGAATAAAACATTTAAATTTTAGCACCACACAACACAGCTGAAACTCTCTCTAAATTTCCTTGGGGCCTTTTTTACCAACAGCACAGCCTGGATTCTGGAGCCCTTTTCCTAGGTCTAGTCCCTTGTCTCAGCTTCACTGCTAGCTGTCCATGGGCAGTCAGTTTGCTTCCTTCTCCCAATGTGAGGAAATAGGGCTCAATAATCCTTTAAGAGTTTTTCAGCTCTAAATTCCTATGATTGAATGCTTTAAGAAAGGGCCTAAACATAGTTCATCTGTCCTTCCCTCCTTCCTCCGTCCTTCCCTCTGTCCCTCCCTCTCTTCATATATGTGTGCCCATGTGTGCCCCCATGTGTCTGAGTTTGCAGAGACTCAGGTCTTCAATGCCCCTCCCTCCCTCTGTGTGTGTGTATGCGTGCGCGTGCACACACGTGTGCCCCATGTGTCTGAGTGTGCACAGACTCAGGTCCTCAGTGCCCGTGCGGCATGCACTGTCTGACTAAGCTGTCTCCCCAGCCCCCGCATAATAGTATCTGAGAAAAAACCAAAAATATTCTCGAGGATCTTGCCTGTGAAAACTAAAGTTTTAGCACTTTTATCTTTATCCCCCGACCCCGTGTGTTTGTGTGTGTATGTTCTCATTATATATTCACAAATATATAATATTGTCACTCCGATATATAATGAAGTATGTTAACTACATACAGCATTTTTTGTCTTTTAATCCCTAAATTCTATGGAAATGCTTTTTTATATATGTAATTAAGTTAAAAATACAGAGATATGAAAACATTTGAGTAACTATGTAGCTTGATTAAAATTGAATGAAGCAGACATTTAACATAGTTCAAATGTGTCTAATTGCAGCACTGACACAGAGAGTAGCTTCTGCTAAGTGATGTGGGCATAGGAAATGGGTTGTAAATGTTCTTTCCTACCCATTTAGTGTACTTTTACAGCATGTACAAAGTATGTTAATCTTTCAGTGCTACAACCTGCCCAGCTCTAGGGGCTGGTCTGACCGAGGTAACGGAATGAAGAAGTGACAGAGACACACCAACAGCCAGAACAGTTGGGGGCTGGTGGGCTGTGTGGTCTCATGGGGAGTCCAGCAGACTGGAAACTCAGCATGTTTGTGCTGTACATCTGGACTGAGGAGGCAGGTTTATTGCACGCAGATGAACAAGGAGGTGCACTTAGCTATCTCCTAGAGGGTGTCTGTGGGGGCGACTCTCTGGCTGTAGTCATCTGGGAGGAGGAAGCTGTGATTGATAACTTTTGGATACCCTGTCAACTTCTGCCTTGATCCCAGTGTAAGACCTTGCCACACCTGTGGGTCTAAGCCATTGGCACCCTTGACATGGCAGTGCTCATGCTAATGATACATGTTCATTCAGGACTTCATCTGCTCCCCACACGGCAGTGCTTAATTTTATACTATCTTTGTTTCTGTTCCCATAATCTTGGCTTTTGTTTAGTTTATATCTTAGAGAATAAAACAGTTTCCTTTGTCGCAAGTGGGTGTTTGCAAAGATCCTCTGCTGTACAAGCTGAGGGTGTTGTTAGGAAAAGATGCGTGTTGTCTAAAAGGATTTAAAATGGGAGGACACGGTGATAAGTAAAACCATAATAATGGATGTGTCTCTGTGTCCCAGGCAGTGGCCTGTGCAGCTGACATCAAGAGTATAATGCCCCGCGTTTGTTGTAGAATAACTGGGTCATATAAAGCACTGTACTGAAGGATGCTTTGCATCCCTTCAAATGTAACGAGCCACCAGACCATCAAAGAACTGTAAAAATCACCATTCAGCGTTCTTTGCTCGGGTGTGAAGTTGTGGAGCAAAGGAAGTTTGTGAAGTTGTGGAGTGAGGAAGGAGAAATGAATTGCTAAAAAAAAAATGCTGAGAGGAGGAGGGAACCCCAGAGTTCCAGCAGGCAGCACACGGGTGGGTTGTGCACTGGGCTCCATGTTGATTGGCAGCTTATGATTAGAGAAATTCCTCAGCTCTGACACTGAAAATGAGCTTGGGCCCTGTGTAATAACTTCCTTCTGTTGTTTTTTGGTTTAGCTCTGGAGCCAACATGTGATTAATAGTTTAAAGGTTGAGATATTCCTCATTTTCACCGTTCTAGAAGCTAGGAAGTCCGAGATCTGGGTGCAGGCAGGCATATTTGGTTGTGGTAAACAGGGCCTCGGGACAGAAAGCAAGAAGACCATGGGAAGAGGTCTGTCGGATTTTAAGTGAGTGGAAAGCCTCCATGAGACTGACAGACAAGAGACAGAATAAAGGACGCATAGGGCGGGGTCAAAGAGGGGCAACACAGAAGCAGTGTTGCTGTCTTAGGCAGCGGCAGTGGAGGTTCTAAGAAGTGGATGGGTGTCGCGTCTCTAGAAGTTAGAGCCAGTAGGCTTTACTGAGGGATTATGTGCGGGCTGAGAAAGAACAGAAATGGAGCCCCCACAGTTGAGTTTAGTCTTTTGGCCAAAGTAGTGAGGTGAAGAGTGGGGGTGAGGTGGGGAAACTGGTGCAGGGGCGGGTGGAAATCCGGAAGTCAGTTCTGGGCATGCCAGCTTGAGGTAAGCTGAGGCGTGAAGAAGACTTTCGGAGCACACGTGAGAAGTGCTGGCGGGATCAGATCTTGGAGGTGTCGTGAGGTGGACCAGCAGTTCAGTGAACCAGACATAGTTAGCTAAGCCTGTGGGGAGTCATCCAGGAGCTCTTAAAAATGCACAGGCTTCTGACTAACCCAAGAGATGCTGGTTTAATTGGCGCGGGGCCTTAGAAAACTTTAAGAGAAGGAGGAGGAAACCAGAAACTTCCTAGTTGATTCTGGTATATCGCCATGATTGAGAAAGGCTTACACACATGGCTTCAAGGAAGGAACTAGATGAGATGGTCATCTTAGGAATGAATTTAGGTAGTGAAAGGACTCAGAGATGGAGCCCTGAGGCAACTGAGAAAAAAGAACCAGCAAAGGAGTTTGAGAAGATTACTGACCCTAGATTCCTTTGCTGTCCAGATTGTGGTTCCTGGGACAGGATTCCCTTGACTTGCTCCTAGAAATGCAGAAGCCACAAGCCCCAGCCTGCACATTTAATAAGCATCTTATTAAGCAGGTTCCAGGGCTGGGCTGCTTCTTGTCTGGTATGAATCTAGTTCATTCTCTCCCTGCTCTTCACACACACACACAAATGCACAAGCTAACCATCTGACTAGGTATCCTCTTAAAAATAGTGAGGGTCATATTTTGGTCCTTCCCTTGCATAAGAAGGAGGTATTTTTGAAGGTGACATGTCAAGTGATTTCCGTGTGTTCACAAGTTCAGTGAACTAACCCCTTTGGAATTGAGGAAGGTGTTCGGGCTTTCATTATTTTCCCCAAAGCTAACATGCTTAACCCCCAGGCTCCAAGATCTGCAGTGCCAGTGGATCACACTGTCTGCAGAAGCCCTCCAAGTGCAATCGTACCAATTAATTGAGTCACATGGTCCACAGAAACAGAGCACATGATCATAGAGACAACCTGTGTCCTATTTCCCTTTCCTTTCTTCCTATTTTGTTGTTGTTGTATTGTGTTTATTTACACTAAATTCCCCCATATCATAAAGGAACCTAGCACAGTAAAGTTGAAAGTCTAGTTATTATTGAGAGGGGGTCCGAATAATGGGGATAGTGGGCGTTGCCCTGTGGCATTGATGCTGCGTGGAAATTGTCAATTATTTAGTGCAGCTGAACATGCCAGTCGGGATTAGTTAGGAGCAGTTTGAAGTGGGACGAAGGGGGATATGGACAGCCAGGAGCCAGGTTTTCACTCCGTTTAAGCTTACCTACTGTATCATGGGTGAAGTAAAATGCAGTAAGCCTCCATCGCTTTTCAAGTGGTTTGTCTCAAGTGAGGTTGTTATTATTGGTAGTCTTTATAGCAGTTACTCAAAAAAAAAAATAATCTATTGAAATTTATAGCCAGGACACTAGAATTTCACACACTGTATTCCCCCTAGTGCAAGTTAGTGTTAAAGCAGCACTTGTTCATGAGCGCATTCATGTTCCTTTTCTGTCACACCATACCCTGCCCTCCAGAGACAAAAGTGTATGCGTGTTCTCGGTCCGTTAGTTCTACTTGTTATTACTATACCCTCCGAAAATAGATCCCTGGTCCTGGGGAGATGGCTAGGTCAACACTGTGCTTGTTGTGCAAGTGTGAGGCCCCAGATCAGATTCCCAGAACCTAGGTCAAAAGCCAAGTGTGATGGCACACACCTGTAATATCAGCACTCAAGAGGCAGAGGCAGGAGGATTCCTGGGGTTTGCTGGCCAGCTAGTCTAGCTATCCGGGTTCAGAGAGAGCTTTTCTCCAAAAACTAAACTGGAGAATGACTGTCCTGGGTGTTCCCTCTGGCCGTGTACTGTATCTTCTGATATTGCTGCTGCTCCTGCGATATGTCGCTGTCACATGAGGTTTATATTAAGCTCTTAATAAAAGTAGCCTCAAATGTACATTTTGTGTGCTTTGCTATATAAAAAGAGATACATACATACATACATACAAGCCCAGGCCAGTGGTGCACGCCTGCACCCCCAGTGCTCAGAAGACCGAGGCAGGAGGATCACCTGCCTGCACTTCATAGTAAGTTTGAAGCTTTAACCTGGACTACATAGCAAGACACTGCCTCAAAAACAAAAGAAAGAAAAAGAGAGAAGGGAGGAAGAATATGAGAGAAGAGGGAGGGAAGGGAAGAGAGAAGGCAGGCAGGAAGGGTTCCAAGTCTCAACTCCTCACTCTGCACCTCATAAAAGGAAGAAGGAAGGGAGAGAGGGAGAGAAGAGGGGCAAGTCAGGGTGGGGAAGAAGGAAACCATTTACATAAATCGTTCATTTTGGTTGGAAGCATCTCTAATTCATATCTCCTTGTCTAATTATTTAGAATACAGTGAGAGCCACTAAGCCTTTGCCCCCTTTATTGCTCTGTTTCTTTATTCTTCATTTGAGGTGATGGTCATTCTTCAACTGGAATACTTTGTTTGGAGGGCGCTCTGATGAAACATGCAATCACCTGCTGGTAAAGTTGTTCTTTGGACATGGACTCTAATTTTTTGTTTCAGAGGAAGCAGAGGATAATGGCAGTTAGTGTCTTTAGATATTTTATTACTACAGAATATTTTTTGAGTATTCCGGAATATTCGAGAATATTCCAAAGTATTTTTTGAGCATCATTTCCCCCAGCTGCAGGAGGAGCTAAGCTGGGAAGTTGTTGGGCTACCATTTTGGTTACTCCCTTTTGAAAATCAGAATTATAAAACTTATGCATGTATAGGATTTGGAAGTTGGCTTTTTTTTTGCATGAAGAAATTTAATTGCATTTTAAAGACCATGGTTCTGTATTGGGGCTTTCATGGGATTGATTTTATTGTCCTTGTAATGAATTTATTTGAAACTAAGATGTTGTTATTCTAAAGTAATTATTCAGCCTTTGCTCCACAGCTCCACATTTAATTGACTGCCAGAGCATCCCTTTGAAGAGTAGAAATGGTGATATATGCAGCCCCGTGTGGCTGTTTCATGGCTTAAATAACTAGATAAAAGGCAGTGTGGCTGGCTGGATGATGACAGCACTCCCAGATTTTCCTAATGACACTGTAGCGGGTTACAATAGGTCTGAAGGATCCAGACTGTCTAGATTTCATGTTTCTGTAAGTTCAATGTCTGTTTTCTTTCTAAGCGTGTCCTTCCCGACCTCCTATACAGCCTCCTGTACCTTATTTCTGTCCTTATTGCTTAGATACTTTCTGCTGCTGTGAGGAAGCAGCATGACCCAAAAGACCATCCTCAGGGGAAGCCAAGATAGGGATGAAGCAGAGGCCATGGAGGATCCCTCTTACTGACTTGCTCAGATTACATTTTTATACACCCGTGGACTATCTGCCTGCCCAGGAATGGAACTGTCCCCAGTGGGCTGGGTCCTCCCACATTAGTCATTAATCAAGAAAGTGCCCCCACAGACTTACTTATGGACTATTCTGATGAGGGCATTTTTTCAGGTGAGGTTTCTCTTTCCAGATGACTCTAGGTTGTGTCAAGTATGAAACAAACAAACAAAATCTAACCATTTCACCTATTCTTGAGCCTACCCTTCAAAGAGAAATAGGACAAAAATCAGTAACTTGTTTATAAATAGTTTGATTGCTAAAGAGCTCATAGTATTCCTAGAAACCCCTGCCTGTAAGCAGAGCCAAGCTTGTGAGATGCTCCTATTTTCAAAGTCTCCAGCGGAGGAGCTATCATAATCCATTGCAATATTTAACAGCTCTCTCTGTCAGGAGATTCTTCTATCCATCTTAAATAATGCATGCGTTGGTCTAAGCTGTGTTTTTTTTTTCTTCACTGAATATGAACCGGTCTTGCTCTCTTTGTGTGAGACCTTTTCAGAGCGTTGAAAGCTGAACTCTGAATTCTGCTCTGTTAATGCACCTCGGTTCTGCGGCTCGTCCATCATACGGCAATACTTTCATCGTCTTCTCTCCGTCCCCAGTGGCCGTGCATGTCATAGTTCTCTCTTCCTTTATCCGTGAGAGTTAGAGTGCATCTTGGAGAGGCTGCCTGGTGCTCAGTGCTCAGTCAGGTTGTAACATTTCTGCTACCCCTGTCTGCGTGGAGATAACTTTGCTTCCAGAACAGTGTCTGTCCTCTCAGGTTTGCCCAAATGCAGCCTGCACGCACACCACATGCAATCCAGGAGAGGTATGAAAATGGCCCAACACAAAGTTCTAAACTTACTTAGAACATTATGGTGTGTGTGTGTGTGTGTGTGTGTGTGTGTGTGTGTGAACATGATCATGCAGTTCTCAAACACGAACTTTGAAGGGGACAAAGTCATGGTGCATGTTGCACTGCCAAAAGGTTGCTCATACCCACCTCATCCTTTAGATTTCTTGCTTTCCTAGCTTTGCCATTCTGTTGATGGGCAGTGTAGCTTATTCCCTCAAAAGTTTTGCATGTCCCCCACTGTGTTGATACATGGTAACATGCCTGGTGTATTAGGTCATTCTAGAGATTTTTTTTTAATCTAAGTGCTGCTTCTGAGTTTTATCTATAACTTTTTTTTAATTGGGGTAAATTTTACATGTGAAGCTTGGTTCACAAGTGAACACTCTGTTTCATTTTGATACGTGTTTACCTGGGTAATGCATGTTCCTGCCTGGATGCAGAAAGTCATCTTGAAAATCTTTCCCATGCCTCTTGTCGCTGCACACTTGCTCTTTCACACGGACCTGCTGTTCTAATTTCTGTCACAGTTGGTAGTCTTGCTTACTCCCGAATGCTGTATCAGCATGATCTATCTCGTGGTCCTGATGTGGGATTTTCCCACTGATGTGCAGTGTGTTTGTGAGGCCACTGGTGGTGGTGCTGGAGGCTGAATTCAGGGCTACAGCTCACCAGTTGTGCCCACAGCCCCATTGATAGTGCTGGGTACTGTCCATCATCTGTTCTCGTCCTGATGGATGTTGGGGTTATTTTTGGTATTTGGTATTCATAAACAGTGCCCCAATGATCATTTTTACACAAGTCTTTGTGTGACCATAGTGTTTCTGTTTCTTGCTAGTCAATCCAGAAGAGTGGAATTGCTAGGGCACAGAGTAAATTGTGTATCTTTATAAGAATTTGCAGGTTTCTGACTCCTGCTTGTTATTTGGCAGTTCCACATCCTTCTTATTTTTTGACATTTTCTGTTGTCAGTCTTTAAACTGTTCACTCACTTACTCTTTTATTGTCGTTGACATCGAAGCCCTAGTGAGTGAGCCCAGAGCCTCCCATGCTGAGCAAGTGCTCTGTCATTGAGCTGTAGCCCAATCATCCTTAAATTTCCTTTAGTCTAGTAAATGTGAAATCATATCTCATTCCAGTGATATTTTGGATTCCATTACTATCCAAGGGGTTGAGTCCTGATCATGGCCATGTAGCACAACTCCCTTTTCTGTATTTGGATCTTCAATTTAGAAAAAAATATATGATTTACTTACATCATTTTAATTATACATGTGTATATGTGTATTTGCATGTAGGTATGTGCTCCTGTGTATCTGCATGTGGGTATGTGCTCCTGTGTATCCACATGTAGGTATGTACGTGCTCCTGTGTACCTGCATGTAGGCATGTATGTGTTCCTGTGTACCTGCATGTAGGCATGTATGTGTTCCTGTGTATCCGCATGTAAGCATGTATGTGTTCCTGTGTATCCACATGGAGGTATGTGTTCCTGTGCATCTGCATGTAGGTATGTATGTGCTCCTGTGTATCCGCATGTAGGTATGTGTTCCTGTATATCCACATGGAGGTATGTGTTCCTGTGTATCCACATGTAGGTATGTACGTGCTCCTGTGTATCTGCATGTAGGCATGTATGTGTTCCTGTGTATCCGCATGTAAGCATGTATGTGTTCCTGTGTATCCACATGGAGGTATGTGTTCCTGTGCATCTGCATGTATGTATGTATGTGCTCCTGTGTGTCCGCATGTAGGTATGTGTTCCTGTATATCCACATGTAGGTATGTGTTCCTGTGTATGCATGTAGGTATGTATGTGTTCCTGTGTATCCACATATAGGCATGTGCTCCTGTGTATCCACATGTAGATATGTGCTCCTGTGTATCTGCATGTGGATATGTGCTCCTGAGTGGAGAGTTACAAAGGCCAGGGGCATGGGATCCCTGGAGTTGGAGTTACAGATGGTTGTAAGCTGCCTCTTGTGGGTGCTGGGACCCAAACTCTGGTCCTCTGCAACAGTGGTGTGAGCACGTGACGGCTGAAGCATCTTTCTACCCCACCCCCCCTTGCCCCTTTTCTAAAACAAGTTGCTTGCTTCTGGTTGATTCATAAGAGTTTTTGTGTTTCTGGATTGAGCCTTTTGTTAGATTTTAACGTTGAAAATATTTCCCAATTGGTCACTTACATTTTTATTTTTTTCATTGTCTTTGGATGAGCAGAACTATCTAGTTTTAAGAAAGTCTAGTTTGTGAACGTTTATGGTTAGTTTTATTTTGTCTTTTGTCTGGTCCATTACTAAGTCACAACGTGTTTTCTGTTTTCCCTCTAGAGAGTTTCTACTTTCACATTTGATTATGGAAGGCATCTGAAATTAGGTTGTTTTTTTTTTTCATATGGTATGAGATAGGGGTCAAGTCTCATATCATCTCAATCGTCCAAGCATCTTTTGAAAAGCTTATCTCTTCTGTAGTCAAATTGCCTTGGCACTTGTGTCTGTTGACCGCATATGCTTGGATCTATTGCAATGTTGTTTCAATTGTGAAACTATTTTCCACTTTCGTTGTTTAAGTTAGGTGGGCACACTTTCTCGGGTCCTAAAATGAAACATGGCAGCACATAGGCGCAAATAAGAGATTAAGACATCAGATTTGATTTAGAGTCTTCTAGGATCTCTGCAACAGCCTGGCCTACTCGCATGCATTCTCCTTGTTCTTTCTACCTGGGTTTCTGGGAGGGTGCACAGTGTTCCTGGTGTGTGGCCACTCCCGCCTGTCTAACCCTCAGCCCCAGCCCAGCTCAAAGGACAGCTGCTTTACTAGGAACCATTTTGCCTCATGCCTTGAGTCTTCAAGCTAGCAATGCAATTTACTGCAGGGGATTTCCCGGTAAATTTCTGTGCTTTCTACAAGATACTCTCACAGTTATAGAACACGTAGTGAAATAGCAAACGAACAGTCAGGACACTGAGTGACATGAATTTCCTGCATTGTACTTCAGTGAATTACATTCTCAATTGATCTATCCCCTTAAAGACATTCATAAGATTTGTTTTAGTGTTTTGTCTGTCAGTTGGGTGCTCCCCTTAAGGCCATTCAAGAAAAACTTATAAATCAGCCGTAGGACTATTTCCTCATAACTGCCGAATGAATTTGTAAGGAAAATATTTGTTTGCTGTGGTTTGCTGCATAGTGTTGTACATTTTTCGAATGCCAGCAATTTGCTTCACAGAATGCATTCAACTGTTCATGTTCAGAACGTTTTCTGTACATGGGTGTGGTTCTGTACATGGACGTGGCTGGCAATTAGCAGCATGTTTTCTGTATGCAGACGCGGTTCTGTAGATGGATGTGGCTCTGTACTTGGACGTGGTTCTGTTCGTGGACGTGGTTGCCAATTAGCAGGACTTCTTCCTATTTTTCTAGGTCTCTCTGGAACACTTCTGAGGGCCTCAGGTTTCCCAGAACCCCAGGAGTGGAATGCTTGCTCCCTTTGTGTTCCTATGCTATTCACACTTTGGGATCCCAGGCCTACTGTGTAGCATGCACAGAGGATACATGGAAGATAACTTCAAAAGGACAATGTAGCAGTCAGCCCTGGAGACTCATAAATATATGCCTGTGTGTACCGTACAGTTTATCCAAAGCCGGTGAATCTACCTACACAAACATCTTTTTAGGTACTTTACCTTGAATACAATTTTCTTCCACTTATCCATCCACACCTTAGCACTCAGCCCACTAGGGACAACATTTTTTTTTTCATTCCAGCAAGAATTTATTCACAGACACTGAAGTAGGTGTTCAGAGGGTTGGTATTGAGATGGATAATGCAAAGCCCCACAGTGCAGTCTGCTCTGGTCTAGGGTGGGGCTTCCACACTGAGTGAGGTACATACTGTGACAGTATGGGTAGGGCAGTCTGGGTACACATAAAAACAGCCCCTCAGTCAAATGGAGTGAGGAGAATCTTTATAAGGAGACAGAGCCTGTCAACACAGCTGAGTCTCTGAGCCTGGCCCCATTTGTGCCATTGCAAACAACAGAAACGGCCATCCTAGATAGACAAGAATGCCAGCAAAAGAAACGACATGTGATTATCAGCTGCAGGTTGTAGGCAGAGTTTTATGTCGGGACCTCTGGTCAGCTCTGTCCCGCCAGCTGACTCCCAAGTAACCACACAGAGACTTAATGTTAATTATAAATGCTCAGGCAATAGCTTAGGCTTGTTACTAGCTAGCTTTTACAACTTAAATTAACCCATATTTTTATCTGTATTCTACAACGTGGCTTGGTACCTTATCTCAGTCTGGCATGTACATCTGCTGCTTTCTCTGCATCTGCCTGGAGACTCCTCAGACTCCGCCCCCTTCTTCCCAGCGTCCTCCTAATCTGGCTCTCCTGCCCAATCTCTTCCTGTCCAGCTCTAGGCCAATCAGCTCTTTATTAACCAATGAGAGTAATATATGTTTACACTGCACAAAGATTGTTCCGCAGCAGCATGTAGGCAGTGGAACAAAGCTGGCTAAGCACCAGACTGGGGGCAGGAGACCTGGGCCGCTCACAGTAACTTCTGGTGGTGGGGGAATGGCATGTGTGAGCCTGGAGGTGATGACAGCAACTGCTTGGCTTGCTGAAGGTAGAAAATATGAGGTGGAACGGTCAACCCAAGCTCAGGACCATAAAGCTGATGATTTAGAACATTAATTTGATTTAAGAGGTCACTGGGAACCATCTCTAGATTGTAAAGACATTGTTGATGTTGACAAGACCGTGTTTCAGGAATAATTCTTGCTGCCGTAGTTTCATTTTGCTGGTTTTGTCTACCTCTCTATCCTAGTTTTTATTTTGTTTTGTTTTTTTTTTTCCTGCTTCCTAAATATAAGTTTTTGCCAAAGTGTTCGGTTATTCACTTCTTCCCTCTATAGCACTGCTTTCAAGCTGGGTGCCTCGGTGCCATGTTTGGCTGGCCTGGGTCAGCAAACATTCTTGATTGAGTTGGAGTGAAATTGGAACCCGATCTGGAGTAGGGGAGAAAGGTTGGCTAGATAAAGAGACTTGCTTTAAGAGAATGCTGAAGAGAACAGCTGTATCAGGGAAAGGATGCTAGGATAATGGAATGGACAGAATGGATTTGTGTAGAGTTAGGGTGTGGCTCACTGGTAGAGGGCTTACCTAGCATGGACCAGGCCCTACGTTGCTTTCCGGGCACACTAAAAGAAAAATAAAGAATAAATGTAGGTGGGGGAAATTTTCCCCTTAGGTGCTGATAATTTACAAAGCACTGGTAGGTTTTAAGTTATGATTAGGATATTTAGAGCTTCGGCAGTGCAATCCATCACTGCTTAGTGCTTACACAGAAGTTTTTATTGATAAATTTGAGGTGAGTGAGATTGCAGGAGTTAAGGAGATGGTAAAAGTCCTGTAGCACAATGCTCTCTACAAGTAAGTGTTAAAATAAACAACAATTAATATATGAACTAAGAGGAGATTTGAGAGTCCTGATAATTTCCCCACACTACTTTAGAAATGTAACTTGTAGTAATTACTGGGGCATTATATTGAAATTGAAACATTTCAAGTCAGAGTCTAATCATATCTAAAGAATCATTTGACCTAGACACCCTGAGAATAAGGTTTTATACTTAATAGCCATTAAGTATATTATATTGGGTTGACGAGATGACTCAGTGGATAAAGGAGCTTGCTGTGCAAGGCTAGTGACATGAGTTCAATTCCCAGGAACCGCATGGTAGAGGGTGAGAACCAACTCCACAAAATTGCCCTCTGACCTCTACATGCTTGTCATGGCACATGTGCCCACATGTACTCACACGTGATGCACAGGTGCACACATACCCGAATAAATGGCTTCATTTTTAAAATTATTTTTTTAATCCACTGTGCTACTTGATCTCTGCGTAAAGTATGGTCTCTTATTTCTCTCTTCTCAGTTCTTTCTGCAAAGTTTTTGAAGTTAAGCTTGAACCAGGCAGAGTTAAATGCCAATTTAGATATAACTGAATTCACATTTTATAGCCATCCCTGTTGTACGAGCAGCTTTTAGACCTTCTTTTCAGTAGGTCGTTGAATCTGTTTTACTTTATGGGGCAGTAAGAAATGCCTGGAGGCATCTGAATTTAGAGAGGTTGCCTTGCATGTATATCTGGGCATTGACATTTCAAGTCCAGGAAATAAATTGGCAGTGAGCATTTTATTTACCTGTTGGACGCTCAGCTGGCTCATCAACGAGCATTTTGTCATATATATTGGAATGTGCTTGATGGTGCAAAGATGGAAATGGAAAGCATTTAATCACAAATATTTGTGTGCACATCATGTGAGGGTTTTAATGCCATCTGTAATAAAACTTGAATGTGTGTTTCAGAAGCAAACATTAATTGCAAAGTAAAGTAGGCCCACTGTCCTGCTCTTTTTAAGAAACGAAATAATAATCCAGTATTTATTGAAATTGCCGCTGATAAAGGGTTGTTCTGATACGTAGCCTGTGTCCGTTGCCAAGCCTTTTGATAAAGCTGGCAGTCGGCGTGACAGCCGTACACCCCAGGTTAGACTGCAGTGCAGTTTCTCTCTGGCTTTCTCTCTTTCTAAGCCTCCCTTTCATGTGTAGCCAAGTGAAAGTCTCCAAGTGAAACCTAAACCCTGCGGTTCCTCGGGGCCTTGGCCTCATGCGAGGATCCAGAGACAAGCAGCTGAAGGCACAGAGGGCAGAGGCCGGGGTGATGCCACGACACCCAGACCTTTCGGGGAGATGAATGGGAAGGCCTTGCCTCCCTGGGCTCGGGATGTATTTTACCCACAAGACTAGATCCTAGGGTTTTTCAAACCAATTGTTTTGCCTTTCCCCTTCAGATGTTGCAGGAAAATGTGTTCTTTTATTGCTCTTCCAAGTCGTTAAACCATTTATCCTTAATCAGCTGCAGTCTGTATGGGAATAAGTTTTCTAAAGATCACTGAACTTTGCTCGATTTGAAATCAGGGGAGAATTCATTTTCTTTAATGTGGGAAACCTTCTTTTGAGAAACTTGACACAAACTGGCTTCTTTAGTGTCTTAGAATTTAATTGAAAAAAGAACACCGTAGAAAAACACTGCCAGATGCACAAATGTCTGCCTGTGGGTTCGGTCACCATAAGCTTTATAGCTCTTTTCTCTGTGGTTATTGATCACTGAAATAACCGTGGCACTCAACCTTTGGCAAGTCAGTGTGAATTAATGAAGTTTTGGTTGCGTGGGGGCCAGTAACCCCAGGCTAGCCATAATGCATAGTGCCATCATCGTAATAGGTTTTCCCGTCGCTGCTTGTTCTATTAAGGATGCTTGATGATTTTAGGAGCACTTAATAGATTCGCTTTGTGGAAAAGTTAATAAGTCCATTAGGCCACCGGGGTGTGGAAATGATCTGTTAAGAAATAAATTCCCTCCATTTCCACATCAGCATATCGCAAAAGCTTTACGGATCTCTTCAAGGAGCAGTTGAAAATGGTTTCTAAGAGCGCTACATCTGAACCTTGGTGTGTGGATTTGTCTGGCATGAATCTGGGGTAGAGCCAGCCAAACAGAGCTAATTGAGGTGTGTGGGGGGGAAATTGAGAGAACGGGCCATGATGGCGAATAGAGTTATTTGTCACCGAGTTTGTAATAGGATTTCCAATTAATTCATGCAGGCCTCCAATGCCTTACATTAGCCCTGTCAAGATGAGCTACGGCCACATCTAAAATGCCAGCCCCTATTAAACGGTGCATGTCAGTGAATTTGTAATTTCTTCTGTGCCACCAGAAGATGAATGAATTCATCTCAGAAAACAACTGTGTGCTTCAGAAATGCACATTTCAAAGTTCGTGAGCAGTTCCTGGGAGGAACATTCTTTGTATCATCGTACAGTGACTATATGTGTGTGTATACATATATACACACATACATATATATACATACACACATATATACATATATATATGAAATGTGATTGCTATGTGAATCCATCCCAAAGCAAAAGGGTTCAACTGCATGAAAACAAATGCATTGTCAAGCGCCCCATTTCACTGGTGACCAGGCTTCACACTGATCGATAATGATGATCGATGATGATGATGATGATGATGATAGTTCACAGATGTAGCATTTTAGTTCCTTCTAGGCTATTTTATGGGATGTAAATGCATAAACTCACCAAATCCTCACCACAATCCCAGATGATGAAGTCCGGGCACAGGGAAGCCAACCTGCCCAAGGTCACACAGCCAATAAGCAGCCGAGCTGATGGAGTCTGCTACCATCCCCCATGGTCTCTCACAATCTCATCAGATGCAAGACTTAGCTCAGTCCCTTGTTGTGCCCTTGCCAGTCCTTTCTATATCCCCCTCCCCAGCAACACTTACTGCTGTGCTGTTTTGCATTTATTTCCTCACACTTGGCTTTGGGAAATATTGCTAAGCAGTGAAAAAAAAACAGGCTTTGGAAATGCATAATATGAAGAGCATGTGGGAGGAGCCAGAGGGCACAGCAGCAGATGTACTCACAAGGGCACATCAAGGTCAAGTAACAAGAGTTGTGCCTTTAGAAGCTAGGTCTCAAGGCAGGATTCAAAACGGCACACGAGGGCATCAGTATTTCTAGATGCCTCAACTCTTGCCTTCCAAGAATGCTGATGCTCAGAGCCCTTTTACTTGGCATCAGATGGTCCAAGCCAAGGCAAGACGACTTCTGAATAGCATCTTGAGAGAAAGAATTATTATTTACCTTAATTCAAACAGAAATATTTAGCAAAGAGGTTTGGATAGACTGATGATAAAGCAAGCTAATTGTTGGAATCTATTATAAAGTTTTGTTTCCATCAAGGGCATTAAAAGCTGATCTTTGTATATATGAGTGGAGAAAGCTTTACTTTCTTGGAAAGATTAAACTTAAAAAAATCAGCCATGCACAGCTCTGCTTTACATGTAGCTGTCTGATTACCCGCTACGCGGTTTTCTCTGACTGTGAGCCTCATCTGCCTGGACCATAGTGTGACACAGCCACCTGTGCTTCAAGCCCTCAACTGTCGCTCGATGGGAGCCATTGATCTAAGACTGTTAACAGTGTTGTTCAAGACCCACTGGAAATTTGACCCTATTGGCCTCTCTTGAACCTTACATTGCTAATGCTCTTCCCGTGCCTGTGTTCCTGCTGGTGTTCCTGCTGGTACGAGTGCTTCCCATTGTCATGTTTACCCCTCTATCCCAACTTCGCTTAGCCAACCCCTTAGGTTTCCATCAAGACTTGGGGAAATAGGTCATTTCTCCCATCTGCTAAGTCCCGAGTTCTCTCTTCCCATTACCAGTGGACGTTTCAATCACTGAATTTATACCACTGGATTGCCATTACTTCACCTGCCCTGTCCCTCAAGGAGGAGAACTATGCATTATTCCTGTTAAAGTCTTTAGCACTAGCACATTGCCTGGTAAACAGCAAAAGCTGGATGAGTGTGTTCCACATGAATGGACCCATGGATGAAGATATGAGAAGCAGAAGGCTGTAATCTAATTCTGCACATCATGAGAGATGTATTTGACTCAACACTTATCCTCTGTGTCAGTGATGGGCAGCAGTGCTCCAGGGAGGCCAGAAAGCTTCAAGTGTTGACTAATGTTCACGAATGGGCATCAAGAGCCACTGGGAAGTGTCATACTGAATTCATTTAACTCATGTTTAAATTGTCTTGAAGGTGTACACCTTTTTTTTAGCTTGCCTTTTAAAATGAAATAGCAATGTTTAAAGTCTCATCTCTTTGCTTCTTGGCCTCGCAATCCTATTTAGCCAGGAAGAGCATGTTGAATATCTTAAATTGTAAAAACCATGTCTAAAATCTGTAGATGATAAATCCTGAGAGGGCAGTGTTCTAGATTCCTTTCTGTTGCGGTGCCAAAAATTCTGGCCAAAAGCAACAAGTCAAGGATTTATTTGGCTTACACTCTGAGCAATAGTCAAAGAGAATTTGAAGCAGAAACCATGGAGAAAAACTGGTGGCTGACTTGCTCACAAGGTCCTCCTTAGCTGGCTTTTTCATACATCTCAGGGCTATGTGTTCATGAAATGGTGCTGCCCATAGTGGGCTGGACACTCTTATATCAGTTACCAAGCAACAAAAAATTCCAACATGCCAACCCTTAACAATCAAGACAGCCCCACATAGATCAACCCTTAACAATCAGGACAGCCCCCACACAGACCAACCTTTAACAATCAGGACAGCCCCACACAGACCAACCTTTAGCAGTCAAGACAGTTATCTATGATGTCTACAGACCAATTACATAAAGATAAGTGCTCAGCTAAGACTTTCTCAGGTGCCTTTATGCTGTATCAATAGTGCTACCTAGTACACTCAGGCTCTGAGACAGTCTTAACTGCTGTATTCTATTCTTGAGCATAGAAAGGCATCTTAGTAAATACATACTAAGTTCATAAAAGATTAAGACCTGGAGCCACATCAGAAAAATGTTTGCCCCAAATCTAGTCCGCTTAAGAGAAGTTATGAACCTGATAGACCAGGTTTTGGTTTAAATTTTTCTTCTCCAACCATATCATCTATCTTGATGAATAAATCATTGGTATAAAAACTAAGTTTGGATTTTATGAATTTTTGAATTTCATACTGGGAAACAGACTTAGACAATAATCCCAGGCAAACAAAACCAGAGCTTCACTATATTAAATTTAGGCATAGAGGCTATCCTGTGGATAATACAGAAATACCATGCTCTTTGTATTTGTATTGTAGTAAATGTAATTAGGCTTTATGTAAGGTTTTCTTCTAAGTGCCAAGTTGCTGGATTTGATCTTGACTTAAAGACAAGAATGTGATCATATATTTTCAGAGACGTTATCTGACTGTTATTTCACTGAAATTCCTCTCTTTCTTTAAGGGTATACCTCAGTTACCATGTGCCAAAGCGTTATATAACTACGAAGGAAAAGAGCCTGGAGACCTGAAGTTCAGCAAAGGCGACATCATCATTTTGCGGAGACAAGTGGATGAGAATTGGTACCACGGCGAAGTCAATGGGGTCCATGGCTTTTTCCCCACCAACTTTGTGCAGATCATCAAACCTTTACCTCAGCCCCCACCTCAGTGCAAAGCACTTTATGACTTTGAGGTGAAAGACAAGGAAGCTGACAAAGATTGCCTTCCCTTTGCAAAGGTAAAGTGTCCACGAGATTGCTTTCAGCTTTCGTGGGTATTCCCACACACCTGGACTATGACTGGTATTTCATCTTGCAAAAAGAGAAAATAGTTTATGTGAACTCTGTCAGTGTGCTTCTAAAGGTTCCAGGAATCCATCTTCAGGCCACTAGGAAAGTAATTCTGTGTGTAGACGTCTCCGAAGGATAATTTGGGCTGATGTTCGTTGTAGCCTCGTTCTCCTGTTTCTTTCTGAGCCGCTTTAAAAGGGGGCGTGTGTGTGCCACCCATGGGTGCCAAAGTACAATCCCAGAGAACAAATGAAGCATCATTACTTCTTACTTTATATGTAAATTTCTTTGCTTAAAAGCACACATATTTACTGAATTGATAAGACGGTTTGGAATTTTAAGCAGAAAACCGTGTTTTGGGGAAGTGTAGCAGTAGGATGTTTATTTCAGTGAGCATTATCTGTGTTATCCGTGTTTTCAACTATTGCGAGAAATACCTGAGGACAATTTAGACAGATGTCCGAGATGTTAAGGGGATGGCCTTTGAGTTGCAGTTTATGGCTCTCAAAAGAAGCACTTGGGCTCTTGGTAGACGTTTGTAGTTTTACAGATGTCTAAGAACATTAGGTCTCGGTGAGATAGCTCAGTTGGTGAAAGCACTTGTTGCCAAGCCTGGCCAGTGTTTGCTCACTGGGACTCACATGGTAGGAAAAGCCACCTCACCCAAGTTGTCCTCTGACACCCACGTGCACACTACTCCTTATTGTCCACCTCCACTAAAAGGAATGTAAAAACAAAATTTAAAAGACATTAGGTTGACTGGTAGTCCTGTGTACTTTATGAAAACATTATATTTTTTATATTAAAGACATGTTACAGAATTTTTATTTGCCTACTATTAAGACTTCAGTCCCTTTATTTAGGATGCTAATTAGGGTGCTAATTTAATGTGATCAGAGAGACTCATGATTGGTTGTTTCTTCAGGATGACGTCCTGACTGTGATCCGCAGAGTGGATGAGAACTGGGCTGAGGGAATGCTGGCAGATAAAATAGGAATATTCCCGATTTCATATGTTGAGGTAAGCTAATTTGTACAATCTTGAATCATATTCAGCTTACTTAACAAATCTTAATTGTGCAGATTAGGTATTAAGAGATCCTCGTGGCACAGAGCACTGACAGTGGCTTTTTTTTTAATTGATATTTATTGAGCTCTACATTTTTCTCTGCTCCCCTCCCTGCCTCTCCCCTCCCCCTCTTCAACCCTTCCCCAAGGTCCCCCTGCTCCCAATTTACTCAGGAGATATTGTCTTTTTCTACTTTCTACTTCCCATGTAGAGTAGATCTATGTAAATCTCTTAGTGTCCGCATTGTTGTCTAAATTCTCTGGGATTGTGGTTTGGCAGTGGCTTTGAAAGGGTGTGTTGTTGGATTAGAAAGACTTCCTTCCTCGTGTCCTTCAATTACTGAAGATCATAAAATGTGGTTCTTTGTCTCAAGTTTAAAGGCATCCCTGGGATAGATAGACTACTGTCTTTGTAAAGTCCCCAAGAAACATGAGAAGTTAATATATTCATTTTACTTGTTTACTTATTTCTCCTATTTTTATTACATTTATTTGTTTAATGTGCATGTGTAAGCAATAGGTCAGAGTACACCTTTGGGAAAGCATTCCTTTGCACCGTGTGGGACCAAGGGACCAGACTAGAGTTAATCTCAATGGCAAGCACCTTTTATCCACCCTTGTTTTCTTACATTTTTCATAGCCTGCCACATTATCAGAATGAGAGTAGTGATTCCTAAGTAGTTCTTTGATAAAATTCCCTAAGTGAATGGCCCCTTCTCCATCATACCCCAGTAACTGCTTAGTCCCCTTTTTCAATAGCTAGCATTGTTCAGAAAGCTTTTGATCAAACCTGAGTGAAATCTTTTTAAAGAAGTTGCATACTCTTTTTTTTGTTGTTGTTATTCTAAACAAAATCAAATTTAAAAATCAACGGGGGCATGCAGAGAGATGGTCTATCCAGTACAGTGCTTGCCACATATGCATAAGGGCCTGAGTTGGACCCCTAACACCCACTTAGAGGAGATGAGCTCAACAATGCACACCTGTAACCCCAGCTATCGTGGCTCCTTGGGGTTTGCTGGCGGCCAGCCTGGGTTCAGGAAGAAATTCTGTCTTTGTAAGGCAGGGCAGGGATGGAGGGAGATACTCAGTGCCGGTCTCTGGCCTCCGTATGGACACACATCCACGTGTACCCGCATGCAGACGCACACACAAAATGAACCAGGAAGTCAGAGTTTAGAGCAGATGCTCATTACATCATCTGTCCTCAACGGTCAGCTGGTAATGAGCATTTCTTGCTGAAAACGAAATTGAAGGCATTTTTGATGAGTGAAACCACCAAAGCCCAAACAGCCACTCTGAGTTGCTGAGGTCAAGGAAGACTTCTGGAAAGAAGCTGGTGTCTTGCGAGGTATAAATAGATGTTACCTAAGAGAGATGAGAAGTCCGTTTGCCATAAGCAGGAGGAGCACCCAGGTGGAGAGGCCGGCATATGTAGAAGCCAAAAGGCAAGAGAGAGCTCAGACTATTTGGGGAATTAAAGGCAGTTCTGTTGTCTAAAACATCCAAGTGTCTATGTTGAGCACGTAAAAACAAAATAAAACAAAAAACCCACTATCGCTTATTCTGCCATCTTTTTATCTGAGACATTTGTTTTGTCAGGAGCTGAAGGCTAGAATAGCAAACTGCATCCCTGTAGCCAGCACTCTGTGTCTTCCCGAGACAGTGAGATTGTCTGCTGTGCATTCGTGAGAATGTAACCCAAGCTAGCTGCGGCTCTCGAGTGCCGTCCACACGTTCTTCCTGTGGGTGTAGATGTTTTCTCCTGCACTAGAACAAAATAGAAAAAAACATATCCTTAGCGAGCAGCCCTTTCTGTATAATATTTGTGTATACCCTAAGTACGGGTTGTGGGGAAATCCTGGCATCTCCAGGTATTTGAATAGTTATGCTAAAGAGTGTGAGAAGCGGAGTTTAGGAGAGAGCCTGCCCTTACTTGTCAGGTGTTACCACTGTTCGTGCTGATGCTTGGTCTGGCATGCGTGAATGGTAGTGTTGTGTGGGTTTTTTGGTTTGTTTTTTTTTTTTTTTACGGATATAGGGCAGGTATAGACTCCTTCAATAGGCATTAAAAAAAAAAAAAAGAAGATCCACCCACAGAGAGGCCAGAGTTGTTTACAGTCATTGGAGTCGTAGGATAAAGGTAAATTCCTACATAGGGGGAAAGGGTTTTCATCCCTTGCCCCACCCCCACCCCTCAGTCATGACCGTTTTCCTTGTTTGAACCAGAACTTTTCTAGTAATCACCTGTCTGTTGGAGTCTGTGAGCAGGCGTTGATGTCGAGTTGTCACCCTGAAGCTTTTAGTGGGGAGCAGAGCACCTGGGGCTGAGTGACACCTGGTTGGCAGATGTCAATCACAGCCATCAGGGACAATGCCTCAGGACAGTGTCCGATGAGAGAAAACAAAGGAGACAGACAAAATAACGAGGCTTTTTCCTAAATAATGCTTTCTCTTGCCCTGCAAACCTTTCCCATTTAGCCAGCTTGAGAACACAGAGCGTGCTCACTTTAAACACAGCTGTGCTACAAAAGTACACTTGTAGATTTTTTTTTTAAGGATGGGGGTGGGGTGGGTGGGAAGAGGATCTGTCTATGTAACCCAGGCTGACCTGGAAGCCACTGTGTAATTCAGGCTGACTTTGAATTCACCATCTTCCTGCTTCAACCTCCTACGTGCTGGGTTTATAGGTATCACCATGCTTAACATTTTTCTTCAATCTTATAAACCAACATATAACCCTAAGTCTGCCAGAGTATAGCAATGGTCAAATAAATGATCATTGTCATCATGCACAATGACGGGATACCTCAGAACTGAATTTGGAGTCTCAGAACCATGTCTTTCCTTGCACAGTCCTGTAAACACACACCCCCACCCCCACCCCATTCCCATCAAAGACTGACTGGAGGACTCAGGATGAAATTCAACAGATAGAGTGCTTACCTAACGTGCCTGGGTCTGAACCCCAGTGTGGCATGAAACCACTTAAGAGCAGTGCACACATGTCATTGTCATCCAGGGAGAGGCGACAGGAGACCACAAGTCCCAGTCTGAGGTCAGGTTAGGGTCTGAGACACTGTCGGTTCCCTGGAGTCCCTGTCTAATTATGGTGAGAATTCTTGCCATGCTTTTAATTCAAGCACTTGGGAGATAGAGGCAGGCAGATCTCTGTGAGTTAGAGGCCAGCCTGGTCTATAGTGAGATTTCCAGGGCAGGTTCCAAAGCCACAAAGAAACTCTGTCTCGGAAAAGCCAAGTATGAGAGAGAGAGAGAGAGAGAGAGAGAGAGAGAGAGAGAGAGAGAGAGAGAATTGAGAGAATTCTATTGCTTGAATCTGATCACGCTCCCTCCTCTCCCAAGACAGTCTCTTATCAGGTGCCTGTTTGGCCACACCTTCTACAGTGTAGGTTGTATTGTACATAGACAAACTCTTCTTTGCCTTGAGTTAGCTGGAAAGCAGCTAGGGATAAGAGATTCTTATGGAAACCTAGGGGATTCTTGAAGAAACCACCCCAGGATACATATCAAGGACCGGTTGCAGTCAGAAGGAAGAAATTAGTACCCTATTTCTCTGTGTTCAAATGCACCAGTTGTCTGCAAAATAGACGGGCCGACTTTAGCCACCTCATCAATTCCGTGCTGACTCTCTTGGTTTAGCAGTCATTTGGACAAGGATGACATGATTCTCAGCCAGCAGAAAGTTTGCTTGAAGACGGTGCTGAATGTGGAATCTGGGGCATCTCTCAGCCGTTGTTGTACGTTGTAGACTAATATTGAAGTAGACATTTTTATCGAGTTTCTCATTGGATTTTGATTACCAGTCATTTGTTTGCAGTCTCAATCAACCCAAGTTCTTAAACAAATAAGAAGTCGTTCAGCTACTTGGTGTTTTCATCATAGGGAGTTTAAGACGCGCATTCCTTCTGTGCAGATGGCGTTGAGTAGGAGTGACTTGGGGACAGATGTTCATACAGCTCCATTCCCGCCAGAAGGAAGGCTGTCATTCCTTCTTTGGGCAGCTCCCAGCTGTTAATCCTCAGGCACATTCTCCCTCATTACCTTACCTAAAACACTCACTCCCCTCTACTTGCTTTATCTTAACAAATAGCTCGGTGGAAGGGGAAACTGGGAATCTGGAGCCCGGTGGCCGGGATGGAAGTGGTGGCCCAATTTGTAATCCTCTATGACTTCTCATTGTCCTTAGTAGCAGAGCCTGGCGCCCTTGTGGTGCCCGGGACCACAATCGCCATTGTCACTCTTACTCCCTCGCAGCACCTCTTCTGCCTGTGATCTTTCAGGTTTTCGTTATGATGGTTAACCGCTGTTCCCCAGACTCCCTGCCCTCATCTAAGAAATTGTAGAACTTGCTGGGCGGTGGTGGCACTCACCTTTAATCCCAGCACTTGCGAGGCAGAGGCAGGCGGATCTCTGTGAGTTCGAGACCAGCCTGGTCTACAAGAGCTAGTTCCAGGACAGGTTCCAAAGCCACAGAGAAACCCTGTCTCAAAAAAACCAAAAAAAAAAAAAAAAAAAGTAGAACAAAACTTTCTGGTTTGTAGATTTTTGTAGTTTGTGTATTTTTATCCACTTGAAATTTTTTTCAGTTGATATTCTCATCTTTCATCACCTGGTATGTATTTTGTTACTGGTTTATCTTGTCATTACATTAGGAAGTTACATGCCCAGGAGCCATTGGGTAGGGGTGTGACCCTGCTGAAGTCACTTGTTTGTTTTTATAGCTCAGCTAACCTCAGACTTGCCATGATTCCCCCTGCCTGCCTCAGTCCTAGCTTCACAGATATGTGCCACCATATACAACCCTCCTTGGTGAAATATTTTCCAACATTTTGTTCTTGTTTTGTGTAACTAGGCTGTAGTTGGGTAGGTGTGGCGGTTGGGTAGGTGTAGCGGTTGGGTAGGTGGGGCAGTTGGGTAGGTGTGGTGGCATACGCTTCTAGTATAGACAGGAGGGTCAAGGGTTTGAGGCCAGGTTGACTTCCTAGCAAGACCCTGTCTCAAATAAATAAAATTAGAACAATAGCAACAAAACCCTGAAAATAATAAAATAAAAAATAAATATAATCTGAGTATTAACTCCTTTAGAATTTTCCCAGGCTAGAATAGTAATAATTATATGCTAGATTAAATCTGGAACTCCTATTATAATAGAGGAAAAAAATTGCTGGTTGAGGGTAGCGTTGGGAAAATGTTAGCCAAAGGTTGTGAAACTTTAGTTCAAAGGGATAAGTCTTGAGGCCGTGGCATACCGATGAGAGGTCAAAGAAGCTGGCTTCAGCACACGTGGCTCCAGAGTGGGACTCGTAGCATCTCCCTTGGCACTGTAGTCTGCAGTGCCGCTCTTGTTTCTGAGGAAGTGGAGCTTTGAGTGCCAAGTTTGAAGCTGTCAACGTGATCTCATCGAGCTAAGAATGGCTTTGTTGACTTTATTATGATTTATGTTGTTAAACCTCTCCCTGGAGAATAATAATAGCAGAAGGGCACAATAATAGTCTTTAATCTAATCATCAAAGAATTGATTGAAGTATATGAAAAGATTTTCTCTCTTTATGTTTTTGATGTTTTTCTCTTTAAAATGAAAAACCATAATCAATGTTGATAAAAACAAGTTTAGGGGAATTGTTAGAAAGTTGGAAGGAGAATTACCGTATTGATTAGCGGTCAAGTTTCTATTGCAATTCTGAAGTCAGTATATTTTTAATAAGTGAAATTTCAGGCTACGCATGAGAAATCAGGCAGGGAGAATTACTGTGTTCTTAACACCACCCTTTCTTCTTAATTCTGACTGACTGGGAACCTTGGGTGTGCTTCCGGGGAGCTTGTTTTCCCATGGGCACCATGGCCACATCCCATGGCATGGTAAGATGGCAGCCTCACATAGGTAGTCGTTGCTTTTATTTCTGCCACAATGATGAAGGAGAAATGGGCACTGATTCCTGTACCACAGTCGAGAGAGGTGTCCTATGAGCTCCACGGACAGTTCCTTAGTCAATGTGGCGAGCAAGGGACTTGCTTAGGTTTGGTAAGGAGGCCGTACAGGGACGTTCATGCTCCATCTGTCATTATTCAGCAGCCTGCCCTCTAACTTAAGAGTTTCCCGTCAGGAGAGTGTCCAGGGAGTGGAGAGTCCAGAGATTAATGTGACTTGAGTTCTGACTGCATGGATGGACAGTTTGCGATACCCCGGACAGTTTTATAGGACATGCAAGTGCACACCTGGTGAGCTTTAATCAGAGCCTTGAGATAATGACCAAATGTTATTAATCAAATATTATTAATATCCACCGTGTTTCCCCAAAGGATCTCCAGATTTTTCATCCTGGCCATTCCCCTGCAGGGACAAGGATGCGAGCCAAGCGGTCACACTTTGGAACCGCTGGCTTGTGCATCTGGAATGTTTCTTTGCATGTCCTTATGGAAAACCACCCTTTCTTTAAGATCCCAGTAGATTGAGGCAGATCTTAGGAAACCTTTCTTTCTTATTTAACAAGATGCATCCTATGAAACCCAAGCCAAACATCCCTGTCCTTGTGTGACTTCCATAATACCAACTTTGCACCATCCCTACAGGCCTGTTGTGGGCTCAGGCTCTTGTGATGTGTGCAGTGATTCACTCCTCCTGATTCCTCTGAGGATACAGTCACATGCAGAATATTCTAAACATTTTACTCCTATAATAGGATCATAATCAAGAAAACATGAAGAAGAAATAAGCCTAAGTACATCACATAGAAAGCTAAATAAATACTCCTCCTTTTATTCTTCATTATGCTTTTATGATATTAGATTGTTTGTCTCTCTCCATGTCATTGTAGTGCCAATAACCAATGGTTTTTAACTACATAAGAAATAATAGGCAGGCTACAACTTATTTATTGTTACCACTTTTAGACAAATGTCTTATTTTGAGTAGTCGCTGTGTGACTGCTCCCTAACCTGCCCTAGGCTCTCGCCTCCCTTGCTTCAGAGGACAATGTGGTAACTAGCCTTCCTCATGGTGCACAAAACCACCGTCCAGCTTTGCTTTAGTGCAAAGCTTTTTTTTTTTTTTTTTTTTTGCTTTTCATAAAAACATAAAACCTTCTAAGTTCTAGCATTTCACTTTTCAGAATGATTAATTACTCAATTTCAAAATCTGAGGTTGCCTTTGTTAGAGAGAAATTACAAGTCAGTCAAAGCCACAATATTTTGACATGTGTTAACTTTATTTTTAAGATAGATTTGTTATAATGTCATATACATCCTAAATATTGCTGGTAATTAAGGGTTTATTAAGCAAAGGTAGGTTCAGTTTGATCTCATATGGAGGAGGCCTATGTGGATTCTTTATGCTCTTCTGGGCACTTGTGTATAAATGGGTTGAGCAGAACCCTTGTGTATAGATAGATGTGTTGTGTACAGATGGCTTGAACAGAGCCATTCTGATGGTACAGTCATTGGGAGAAAAATCTCCTCTGTAATACAGCAGAATGTTCCAGGAAAGGTTTTCCCTAGGTGTTGTAAAGCAGTGGTACTTTTTATAATACAAGCCTCCTGTTGGTGCACATCCTGGGTACACACATGCTGTGCAGAGCATCTCTGAGAGCGGAGGAGCCCTAGACGAATGTGCTGTTTTGGTGCTCACCACCCTCAGTTCTCTGTAAATCTCCTCATCCTTACGCTGGAGGAACCTAGGGTAGGGAGAATGGCCTGCTTGCTGATTTATTAACTGAGTACACGTCGCTGTGGAATTTCTGTCTGCATGTCATTTCTCATTGACTAAATTTTACTTAGAATTTAATGACAATTCCATGCTCTCTTCCTCTTGGGAGATATGTATTTTTTCTGTTGTGTTCCCTTGTCTGGTAATGAGGTTCTGGAAAATAAAATGTATTGTTGGAATGTATCCTCCTAGTTAATAGGTGTTTCTGATTTATGATGTGTATATAAAATAGAAACACATATAGACTGTCTGTATTGCCAGTTCCTGTAGGACACAGGCATCGACTGATCTCAGTCTTCAAGTTGAGGGCTGGTCTCTCTTCCCAGCATGGTGATTCGCTGTGGATGCATTGCTTCAGGTCTAGCGGGTACCAGCAGCTCCTGAGTCCTGACTGGGCTTTGGGGTGGTGCTTGCATCTGTCTGTGAGCTCTTCTGTGGTTTGACTGTGCGCTGCTTCTCCTGCCGTGGATTTGCTGTCTTCCCCAGGCTTTTCATCCTCTAGGAGTCTCATCATTTATCTTTTCTGCAGTGCGCGCCGCTTACTTTCTTTCCCTTGGTTCCCTGCTTAGTGTGAGAACATGATCTGTTTTGGCTCTCCTGAGTGTTACACGGTTACACTTCTAGCTTCTAGCTCTAACCTTCCCCCCCCCCAAATAATGCTCGAAAGGTTCACTTACCTTACTGTCTTTGTCTCTGGAGTTAGTTCTTGACTCCTCTGGGCCTGAAATCGCCATCTTGGCCTTCACGAACTTCTTTTCTTAGCCTTTTTCTGTTCCCTGAATAACATCTACCACTATTCGTAATCTCCTTTAGGATCATTGCCCTTTTCATTTCTGGGGTGTTGGTTTGGTGGCTGTCTTGGAACACACGGCGATGTCTTTTGGTTAGCAGGCAATGCTGAGTGCCCTATAGTTTTCTTCCTATAGCTGCTGTTTTCCTCTTCGCCCTCCATAAAGCAGAGACCACCCAAGCATGACCCCCAGCTGACTTCCTTGCTTGACCAGCAAATGGCTTTGTTATAATTGCTTGGTCAGGTCCAGACTCAGAAGATTTTCTTAAAGCGTACTCTCTAGATTTTGTTTTCTAAACAGAAAGTCAGCTGATGATGCTCAAAGGTTGCTCTCGAAAGGCTCATTCTCCTCCTGTGTCACCGAGGTGTCCGTCACACAGTGTTCATCTGCCGGCCTTCATTGACTCACCTGCCCTTGCTCTGTAGACATGTGAACGGGCATCTTCTCTTGCTAATGTCAGGAACCTGTTCCATTTCCCAAGTGAGTCAGAGAGGTGTGTCGCTCTCTCCCGCCCAGTGCTGTGCTCGGCATATACAGTCAACAGCAACAAGGGAGCCCACACTGACAGAAGGAATTCCGCTCTCCGTTTGCTCTGAGTCTGGTCGCTCATGGCCCAGGGGCTCTCGACCTGACCCAGAGATCTGCCTCTTGAGTATTCTGGGGGACATTTGCGTTTGGGGTGAGGGAAGGTGTACTTAGAAATAAAACTTTACAGTTCATTAAATCCAACTTCGTGTTATGTAAGAGACGTTGGAGGCACATCCAGAGAAAGTGACTGGCTTGAGGCCAGAGTAAGTGAATTGTAAGCACGGGCTCTGAGTCATTAGAACGATACTTATTTGGACTGGATTTTACAGGCTGCAAAACATGTTAGACCATACTCATTCCGATGTGAGGGACTCAGGGGTGACACTACCTTAACTTTAATACAGCTAAGAAGACTGAAGTTGGGACAGTAAGTGGTGACTCAGGATGGCTCAGGCAGTGAGGACAGAGAGCAGAGCCTAGACTAACCCACATTCAAGGCTCTCTTGATGATTTTTTTCTCTGAGAGTACCTCCTTCATGAGGTTTTCAATGGCATGTATCTTTCCCTTCAAAATCAGAAAGTTGAAAAGGAAAATTCGGTTTTTTTTTATTTATGTTTTAACAGTTAGGCCCAATAGAAGGCCATTTTTGACAAACGGGGAGTTGCTCACTGACCTTCAGACCTCCTGCTCGAGGGGCACCAGTTATTCTGCAAACCTCCTTTCCATGGCAGGCTCTAGTGAGGTTTGTCGTCACTGTTGCTTCTCATCCTGCTGCTTACATGAGTGTTCCTTGCCCTTAGGATTTCTTAGAGCCCAGGGAGCTTCAGAACTGTAGACTTTGGGAGGTCATGGTAGTTCAGGAGGTCAGAGGTAGCCTTTGGTGGACAGCTCCCTTCAGCTCTTTCTCCTTAAGAGCTTTCAAGGGACTGGAGCTGAGCTCCCAGTACACACATCACTGCCCAGCAAGCCTAGAGGTGGCCAGGCCGCACAGACATGGGATGTGAATCCTTGTTGACCGCTGTTTGAGATATCTCTTTAGGATTTGAGTACAACTTTAGGATTAAAGGCAGGACACTGCAGTTGTCCCTTGGTGTGCTATTGGTATTAGTTCTAGGTTGAAATGATAATATTTTGTTTATACTTGGCTAGATAAAATATATTATTAAAGCTACCTGAAAGCTTTTTCTTTTCTTCTAAATGTAGCTATTTGAAAAATTATCTGTGAGATTTCTATTACACTTAAGTTGCCTAGTGTTGGCCCAGAGGCAGACCTCACTTACCTTGATAATTCTAAGAGCCCCCCCCCCAATGTTTTAATTCATCACAAACATTTGTAAAGGCTTAAATGGCATCCTAGCCTAGGGGATGCTCTCTTACTCCCTTACTAATTTTCATAAAACTCACAAATAATCAGTCCTCTTGGTCATTCCTCTCTTACGTGGAGGTTTTGTAAGTGAATTTGAGCTTGCTTTTTCTATCTGGACAAACACGAAAACTTGGTGCCCAAATTGAGATGAGTAAACTAGAAGACTAGTGGGGATCTGAACTCCTGGTGTAGTTGTTTAAGAAGTGTTTGCAGGGCTGGAGAGATGGCTCAGAGGTTAAGTCACTGATTGCTCTTCCAAAGGATGTGGGTTCAATTCCCAGCATCCATATGATGGCTCACAGCTGTCTGTAACTATATATAGTTCCTGACACCCTTACGCAGGCATACACACGCAGCCAAAACACCAATGCACATTTTAAAAAATAAATGAGTAAATATTTATATTTTAAAAAAGCATCTGCAAAGGGCAGCAGTGTGAGACTAAATGTTGTCATTTCTTTTAATAAGTTAGAAGTGGGCTTGAGTTTCTGTCTTGGTTGCTCCAGAGTGCCGGGCTTGTCTGGGGAAGGAACAGTGGACGTAGAATTCTGCTGTAACGTTGAAGTAGTTTACAAACTGGCTTCTGGAGCTTGCATTTCACAGCGGAAAGGGAAGGGTAGGTTGTTGAAGCATGATTAATTAAAGCTCAGGGTCAGAAACTGGGGTTCAGCCTGAATATCTGGAAAGCAAAACAGCTAGTCACCACTGGCTCTTACCTCCACCTCAGTCTGAAATGGCGATCCTGCCTTCCGGAATCTCAGAAGGAGACTGTGTCTGAGAGCTGTCTCGCCCGGTCTTATATTCCTCTCTAGGGCTGGGATTAAAGCATGCACCACCCGATTTCTATGGCAGTAGGGTGGCTACTGGGATTAAAGGTATGTGTCATTATGGCTACTGGGATTAAAGGTGTGTGTCACCATAATCTGGTCTGTAAGGCTGACTGGTGGGACTGTTTTACTCTCAGATCTTCAGTCAGTCTTTATTTATTAAAATATATTTGAAATGCCACTACAGACTGATTTCAGCCGCGATGGGACAACTGCTGAGCTGTGTGAAATAAACCTGGTTCTGTCCCTGCCACGTTCCCTACACGAGACTATGTTGCTTGGCTGCTCAGCCACAGAGAGGAAGAAGGGACAAGATTAAAATACCAAAAAAAAAGCAGAGTTCTTTAAAAATTAGCTTTGAGATAAGTTTTTTTTTTGAGACAGTCTCATTATATGCAGTAAACAGTAGAATAGTTTTGCCAAGAACTCACTAAAGGGGCTGGAGAGATGGCTCAGTGGTTAAGAGCACTGGCTGCTCTTCCAGAGGTCCTGAGTTTGATTCCCAGCAACCACATGGTGGCTCACAACCATCTGTAATGAGATCTGGTGCCCTCTTCTGGTGTGCGGGCATACATGGAGGCAGAATGTTGTATACATAATAAATAAATAAATCTTAAAAACACACACACACAAAAAAAAACTCACTGAATAACCCAGCTGGCCTCGAACTTTCAATCCTCCTGTGTCAGTTTCCAAGCGCTGGGATCATAGGCCTACATTACCACGCCTAGCTGTAGTAAGAGCTTGAGAACATGGTATTTAATTGAATTGGTATAATAGAAAATATTGCTGTGTTTGGAGTATAAAATAAAATTTTATTTATAAACTAGTAATATGAACCAATATTTCAATTAAGACATATATACAAATGCATATAAAGATTCACATATGTTAAATAGAGTACTTCATATAAAAAAGAATATTTGTAATACAAATTTGTAAAAAAAAAATCAAAAACCTAATAGAACAATGGATAAAGTACGTAAATAGAAAACATTACAAAAAATTGTTTAATCTCATTAAGAGAAATACAAATTAAATAATATGAAATAATTTCAACTAGTAGAGACTTGAACATGATTAATAAGGATAATATTTGGAAAACAACGTAAAGTGAAAATCGAGACTTCTTTGGGATTCAAATGTTTTTAAAAGTACACATTAATGTATCCATTTCAATTTTAGGAATTCACCCCATGGATATGCTGCTACAAACATGTCAACAATATAGTAAATGATGGTACTTCCTCTGTATAGTAGAAAGCCATTGTGCCTACGGGTGTGGGAAGATGTTCACTAGCTGTTCGGTTACAGTGTGCTCTGCCTGGATTCAGCCATGGTAAAGAAATCAATAAAGCAGATGCATTTGTGGCAGCATTAAAATTTATAGAAGGTTGTGCTGTAAATTGTTAAACATAAATGCTCTTGAAAAATAGATTGGGATAAAAAGACAAGTGTAAGGAACTGGCTGAGATCTTTGGTGTTTGATCCCATAATCGTCTTTACCATTTGCTTCATTTTAAAAGATAATTTCCTTTTGGTTCACTTGTGTTGGACTCTCAATCTGTAAGGCAGCCTAGCTTGGAAATCACTACATAGACTGGGCCGACCTTGAACTTGTAACATTTATCCGCCCAGAGTAGTGTAACAATCACAGGCATGAGCTGCTGGGCTGACTGTTTACTTTTATAATACACTTTACAAGTTTTATTTGCTTTAGGGAAGAAAAAAGTTCCATAATATTCTACTCTAGTGGATTATAAGTTGCGATAGTTTCCTCTCAAACCTACTTTTGGTGCTGTGCATTATCAAAAGCTGGATGTCCAAGAGTAACTCTTGTGTAAAAGTTCTTATAAAATAGTGACTATCAGAACCATTTTCCCTCTGGGGGAAAATGTTGCATTGTCCTTTCAAAGGCCATATTCTCTTTAGCAAAGATGTCAACCAGACGCAATTATATTTTAATATTACCCAGGATGTTTTGTTTTTATTAGCATTATTTTATCAATATTTCCTCTCAGATTTATTTGAGGCTCTTTCTCAAAACATAAATGAGAAGGCTGGGACTATAGCTCAGAGGCTTGGAACCTCCCTCATGTGTGTAAGGCCCTGCATTCATTCCCCAGCACCACAAAAGCAAATACATTACTTCAATAATAGGAAAAAATGTAAAAGTTCATGAGAAATTCAAGAAAATCTCTTTAGACCCTAGAAGGCTGATCTCTACTTTGTGTCCCACCTGGGTCTTATCTGAGGCCTTTCCCACAGGCTGAAAAGGTCTTTTAGGGCAAGCTTTGTTTGGCACGTGATGAGCGCGCACTTTTAACTTTAAAGGTCATGGTGCAATAAATGTCAGAGGAAGCCCACGCCCACTGAGCTCAAGCAAACATTCATGAATTTTATCAAAAGTTTGTTGAGAGTTGTCAGACCCTTGACTCCCTGTTGTTACAAGGGTTTTCTTACACTCACAATAGAAGGCTTTTAGATTTCTGCCAGTTGTTTTACCTAATGCTCTACTCTGTGATGATTTTTCTCTGGAATTTAGAAAAAAGCAAGGAGCCGTGCTACTAATACCAACCTCTGCTGTTCCAGAAAAAATCTAAAGTACTTTTAAAGGATGACGACACCTTGCTAGCGAACGTTACTGTCGCGTGTAAAAATGAAATGTGGGGAAGTAAAGTAGGGTGTTCAGAGGGCTGGAAGGGAACCAGGAGATGGAGCTCTGGGTTCCTAATTGGGGGAGAGAGCAAAAGAGACATCAGAGTTGTTGGCTTTCTTATATTTACTCACCTGTCCATGAGGAGTTGTGGTCAGTACCTGACCAATGGCGACCTCAGGCACAGAGCTGGCCAACAGCAGTGCCCAAGCTGGAATTGTGGTCCTTTGCAGTCCACTAGTTCAGCCACACCCTGTGAGGTCTACCTGTGTAGAGAGTTTATGCCATCAACTGGATTATTCTACTTGAGGCTTTCTGTCCACCAAACAATATGTACATTTTTTTCCTGACAGCATTGTTCTCCGTAGGCAAAAATCTATTGGAAGGTAAGAGGAGAAAAGTTGATGGACGAGTATAGAATTAGACACATAATGGGTCTTTTGCCACAGTTAAGAAGAGAGAGCATTTGATTCATCAAGTAACATGGATATACTGCAAAAGGCAGTTGAGCAAAAGCTGCTGCATGTAAGATTACAGAAAGCATGCCCATTATATTTATGTTGGTTTATGAACTCCTTCAGGGGACTAGAAAGGTGGTTTAGCAGTTAAGAGCACTGGATGTAGGGGGCTGGAGAGATGGCTCAGTGGTTAAGAGCATTGCCTGCTCTTCCAAAGGTCCTGAGTTCAATTCCTGGCAACCACATGGTGGCTCACAACCATCTGTAATGAGGTTTGGCGCCCTCTTCTGGCCTGCAGGCATACTACTGGCAGAATATTGTATACATAATAAATAAATAAATATTTAAAAAAAAAAGAGCACTCTTCCCAAGGACCCGGGTTTAATTCCCACCCAGACGGCAGCTTACAACTGTCTGTAGTTCAGTACCAGGGGATCTGACACCCTTATACAGACATGCATGCAGGCAAAACACAAATGCATGTAAACTAAATCATTTTTAAACATTAAAAAACCCCTTCAGATTGTTTCTCTCCATCTATTATCTCCAGCAGCTAGTAATTTACCCAGCATATAGTGTTCTCAAGTTGTACTTACTTAATAAAGGGTAGATGTGGGAAAAGACCTAAGAGGGACTCAGTACTGTTTTCACGACAAACTAGCAAGATATTCATATCAGAGTACAGTGAATGGAAGTCAGCAGTGTTAACACATATTAGTTATAACTGCTACTTGGCTAGGCAAAACCCTGACAAGTATTTTGATAATACTTCACAATATTTTAAAACAGGTGGTCAGGTGAGATGTCTCAGCAGGTAGACGTGTTTGCCACCAAGCTTGATGGCTCGAGTTTGGTCACAAGACCCAAAAGGTTAAAAGATAGAATCACCTCCTGTAAGTTGTTCTCAGACCTCCACAAATGTACTCAGACACATATATAGCCACCTACACATACAGACAAAATATATAAGTGTCTTTGAAGAACAGGTGTGGCTAATGGTTTGGGCCCAGAATTCATTTAAATGTGGTATCGGACAGATGTAGCTGTTTCCTTTATTAATTTTTTTGGCTGCCATGAGAAAGAAATCTTTAGTTTATCCCCTGTTTCTTACTGAACACAATAGGCACAGAGAGCTGATCTTCCACACTCTGTTGTGCTGATAGGACCTTGTTCGGGTGGTATAGGGATGGAGGTAATGGGCACAGAGGAACCCTCTACTCCTTTGCCCCTGCCTTGCCTTGCTTTTCATGTCAGTCCTGAGCTAGAGTGGGAAGAGAAGTCACTCTGGCCTGCTTGGCTGTGTAGGAAAGATGGCCGCCCCCACGGCGGCCTCAGTTCACCGAGGTCTCAGAGCTGTGCCCCTGTCAGAATAAGCAGCGTCACAATTGCTTCATTGGGGCATTTGGTTCTCTCATGCCCCCACCCTGAAGAGGGGGATACCTAGATCAAAGCAGGATTTATAAATTGTGGCTCTCCTAATCCAACGCCCTTATAATGCTCCAAGTGGGCCTCCCTTTAACAGGTTCCTTTATCCTTCAACACATCCCAGTGGCATCTCCATCATCCTCCTCTTCCTGACGGTCACCTGCTTGTTGGTAAGGTGTGACTGCCTATTCTAGAAACTTTATCCCGTGCAAACTCTTTTTCAAAGGGTAAAGAAGATGCTTGTGTTTGGAAAGGGTTGGCCCTGCTAATTATGTCAGACAGGTCATCAGACTGCATGTCCCCATGGAGCCAAGGAACAAATTGCCAGTCGATCCACAGTCATCTGGAGAAGCTCTGGGCTAACAAGTCGCAGTTAACCCTGCCTTGTGGCTGTGGGAAGCAGGCTCTATTTCCTCTTTAAATATCGACCCAAAGGCTTTCCTCTTCCCTAGCAGGGGAGTCTCATCAATAGGGTGAGAAGACATGGTTTGAATAATTGAGATGAATAGAAAGAAAACAAAATATTAGATGATGTTAATTTGTATAAAGCAGTTCCCTCCGGGCTGAGTGTAATGTTGGGAGAACCTCCATTGGCCCCACAGTGCCTTTCAGAAGTATGCGGCTCGTTTTCAATTTCCTATATTTCATCTCAGTATTTTTGTGTTCTTTAAGCTGCTTATCACAGGAGTCTCTAATATATGCAGCCTTTTATCATGGAGGCCCTTCCGGAAATGTTTTGTTTCACCTCAGGAAAAACAAACAGCCTAATGTTCTCTCCTTTGCTGCCGATGTTATCAGTCCAGATCACCCTACTTTGTCCCTCCTAAGTCACTTTACCCTGGGACTTCAGATAGACCAAGCGAGGGTGCCAGCTGGGCTGGAATTTCCGCTCTAACCTTGCTGAATTTTGAGCACACGTGATACTGACAAAATGTCTGAGGAGAAAAAAACAAAACCAGCAACAAAAAACAGGCAAGAATTTCAACCAACTTTTGTGAGATTTCCCCCAAAATATGTAGAGAGAAACAAGGGGAGTTAGCTTGTTTGAAGGTCCTCATCTCAGTATTGCATGGTTTTAGTCTTTATTTCCTTGTTTGCTTGTACCAAACCCATCCTGTGTTCTTCCTGTGTTCAGCCCCAAGCCAGTCGTTACTGGGGACCCGCGTTCAGTCAGACGAATACTTATATACCCTTTTCATTGTTCTTCTCTCAGTTTCATCAATGAGCCAAACTCTTGTATTACTGGCAAATGCCAAAATTAAACATTTCCCAAATTCTTAGCAACATGACTTTATATTTTCGACCTTACGTTGGAGCTACTTATTTTTAAGTTAATAATTACCTATGGCATAGGTAAAGAGAGGTCCCGTTATGAAGACGTGTCGCATGGAAGAGACGCTAACTTGCATATGCAAGTGTTAACATGGCGGCTTTGAGTTATAGATGAAAACACTTAGAGAAAAGCATGCTCATTGAACCCCTGAGAGCTGTCTGACTTTGTGCTGTTCTGCTGGTTGCTTTTGCAGTTTAACTCGGCTGCCAAGCAGCTGATAGAGTGGGACAAGCCTTCAGCGCCCGGAGTAGACACCGCAGAATGCCCGTCAGCCACAGCGCAGAGCGGCACTGCCCCCAAACACTCTGACACCAAGAAGAACACCAGGAAACGACACTCCTTCACCTCCCTCACCATGGCCAACAAGTCCTCCCAGGCATCCCAGAACCGCCACTCCATGGAGATCAGCCCTCCTGTGCTCATCAGTTCCAGCAACCCCACAGCCGCGGCCCGCATCAGTGAACTGTCTGGGCTCTCCTGTAGCGCCCCGTCTCAGGTACAGGGGCAGCCTCTGCCGCAGAAGTGCTGGCTCACCAGGGGGAAAACTTCAGAAGAGGGTCGCTTTCCTTGTTGCCTTTTTCATCTTTGTCTTAGATACTTTCACACTACTGTGATAAAGCGACTTGAGGGAGAAGGGGTTATTTTGGCTTCCACTTCCAGAGAGATGACAGCAGACAGGGAAAGCATGGTGCTCAGAGCAGGAAGCTGATTACTCACATCGTGTCTATGCTTAGGAAGCTTAGCGTAGACAGGAGTTGGAGTCCGGCTACCAAGCCTCCAGACCCAGGGCCAGTGATTCATCCTCTCTAGATCCGGTCTCCTAAAAATGTAATGACTTTCCCAAGCAGCACCTTCAACTGAAGACCAAGTGTTCAAATACAGGAGCCTATGGGTGACATTTCACAGTCAAAGCACAACAGTATTCTAAGTAGAAAGATGGAGAAGGGAAAGAGAGCTTGAGTGTATCATCCCAAAACTAAGGACTCAGAGACAGTATTGGAACCTACAAAGTGTGTAAAACAATGCTATTGATGTCACAGATACTCTCTGAGTTTTACAAAACTTCCCAATGCTATCCTGGGAGGTCTTGTCTTTGAGAACTTCATCTCTGTCCACGTTCACAGCGCTCAGTACGCTGAGCTCCCACCTGCAGCTTCTCACAGTGCTGTGCTTGGGTTCCCATCCACATAGTAGAACAAGAAGAGAATTAGAGAAAGAAACAGTCAACGTAGAAATTGACCTCGCCCTTTTGAAAATCTCCTTACTCCATCGAGGCTCGGGACTGTACTAAATAACATGGCCACGTGCTATTGTGTGTTAAAAATGTAGGTGTCGATTGCAAACATTCACTCATGCGTTTGGCAATTGATGGTTGAATGTTTTATTATTAGACTCCTGGGCACAGTGTATAAGGAGATATTTAGGGTTCCTTATAGAGGGCTTACTCTGGTCTAGTGTGACTCTGTGTCATTGTCACGTTCCTCCCAACCTGGAGGTCAGAGAGAAGCAGCCCAACACAGCAGGGAGAATGAGCTTATGTATCATTTAATTTCATGCAGATCTTATTCCACAGTGTAACCTTAGGTTGTTTTGCCTTAAAATATAAAAAATGAAATTCCTATTAAAGAAAAAAAATGAAGTAAAAAAATATATAATCCCGACCCTGAAGAAGTTCATATAGTTTAATAAGTCTCTATATAGCGTTGCAGACTAAAAAAAAGCTGGGCTTTCCTGGTTAATTTTATTAAAAGTTGGTTTTTCTTATCTGTTTGATTTGACATCTCTGGATTGACACATCATGTCAGGAATTAAATGTATTACTCCAAGGTTATAGAACTTTTGATTTTAGTGAAGAAAAATAGAACATACACAGATACATTAGCATGAGTGCAAGGAGGGAGGGCCTTCATTTTGCTCACTCACTGCGTATGGCTTACATCAGGAAGCACTCAAATACTTGTCCAATGGGTGGCTTGCTTGGAAACTAGATGGAGACAGAAGTGCTTTACCGTTCACATAACCAACAGTCGCATGCTGAAGAGTTGGCTCAGTAGTTAAGAGCGCTTGTTATTCTTGTGAAGGACACAGGTTCGATTCCCAGCACCCACACGAGGTTCTGCATGAGGTTGCTCAGGTACCAGGCATGCATGTGGTGCACAGACATACGTGAATACAGAGCGCACATATAAATAAAATAAATGTAAAAATCCATAAGAATGAAAGAAAAAACAGGGGTTTTAGAGCCTGAGGTTGGCTTGTAGAGGACCAGCGCCAAGTGAATGGCGGAGACTCAGAACGCATTTGTGAGTAAGGGTCTGAAGAAGACTGGTAAAGGTCCTCTAACAGAAAATAAAGCATTTTGAGTGAGTTTGCTGTGTGTGTGTGGCACTAACGCCATTTACACAAGGAGATTTTCTTGATGTAGAGTCAAGCTGTTGTGGGCACGCTGACAGCCCTCAATGAGAAGAGCTTTAAGAGAGTGGACCGGGTTGCTTTTGTAGTGGAGAAGGTTGAAAGAGACAGGAAGGTGAGCGAAGCGCTGTGTCCTGTAGAGAACTCAGCGGTCAGGTGTCGGCATGTCTGACGCTGCCACACCACACGCTGGGGATAAAGCCTGCAAAAGTGGGGCTATTTTTGTTTCAATTTGAGGAGTTTAGGGAACAAGGCTTTTTTCTGTTTTCTTGAAACAGTTCCCCCTTCAACCAACACCCCCCACTCCCCCACCCCCGTTTCTGGAGCCAGTTGGTTGTTTTCAGTGGTGGGTGTTGCCTCGGGGAGAAGTTATTTCAGGCAGAAGATGGGAGGTGTGTGAAGAGCTGCCTGGCTCTCCCGCTGAGGTTTACAGAAAACACCACTTATCTAGGGCACCGGTCCACAAGGGACCTTGAGGGTGTGTGTGTGTGTGTGTGTGTGCGTGTGTGTGTGTGTCTGTGTGTGCATGTGTGTGTGTCTGTGTGTGTGTGTGTCTGTGTGCGTGTGTGTGTGTGTGTCTGTCTGTTTGTGTGTGCATGTGTGTGCTGCCTGCACCACAGGCACATACACCATCCTCATCAGCATGGAGAGGAGTGCATGCAGGAAAATGGCAATGGGAGGCTGTTCAAACCGGCCTGTCCCAAGAGATGCTGTCCTGGAATCTGTCTTTGCCACTAGCACAATTTCATTTTCCTTCCTGACACTCACCTTTAGCTTCAATTTTCTTTCATTCTATTTTTTTCTTCTTAGTGGGTTAGTTGGGGTTTGATTTTGTTACGGTTATTAAAATATAAGAAGAAACGGACCTAACCAAGTCCGAATTCATTTGTTTCTCGCATCTGAATGAGAGCTCAGTGATACAGAGGCGTAGGCAGTTGAGTGCTGGCATAATGGTACTTAGGAAGTGGGCTGACTTGGACCTCACTTCTCCATCGTATGAAAAGTCCATGTCTTCATGCTGTAGGTGATAAAGATCCCACTGTCATATCCAGAGTCTCCATCAGCAGGATGGCCAAGCAGCAGAGGGGCAAAGGGCTTGCTTGCCATTGTATTTAGTGTCTGTTGAGTGAGGACTGAACTTGAAAGTGTATAAACTAGAAACCGACCTCCAAGCAGTGTCATGCAGGTAGATCCCTGACACACGTGATCATGAGTATTTGTGACTGACATCCACGAAGCACATGAAGACATTTCATCTGTCCCTGACCATACCCATGATGACTTCTACATGTGCCATCCGTAGGCAGGATTCACAATGTCAAGTGTTTCTGAGGCATTTTTATATTGCCCTGGCTCCTGGGAAAAGCAAGAAGGCCAATCTGATTGCCTCTGTTTGCTCTCCCAAGCTCTTCTCATTTCCATAGCCCTTTCTTGTACAGGGATCGACTAATAGTTGTGGGGAAACAGGTGCTGGGTAGCTGCAGTGCTATACATGCTGGAGGACAAGACATCCCATCCATTGGCATAGCTACTCTCTTCATGTCTGCAGTATCAAGTAGTACCCCCAATATTCTGTATCTGCCTTGCAACCTGAGTGAGGCTGATCAAGTAGTAGGCAGCAGTGAAATGACCAAAATAACTCAATTTCTTTCTAGTAGATTAATCTCAGGTAGTGTCATGGATGATGCCTTTGAAAACACGTTGACTTGGCTGTATTCCTGTAAGGTTCTATAGTGAATTCTCAGCTGTAGGCATGTCTCGGCAGCTGTGTTTTGATTGCCGGTCCGCACTGAAGGATAGAGGTCTGAAAACAAGATCTTGAAAATAGAAAAATACCATAAGAATTTTCCATAGATTTGGTAGATCAGTAGAGGGATGAGTGCTGAGCCACCGCTTACCTTAGCAGGACCTTCACGGGAATGTGAAGCTAGGTTAGCCCCAGGCCAACTGTCCAAACAGCTGGTTTATGGTAGCATATAAAATGAGGTAGCATGTTGTGTGAAATAGCGCATTGCAGTGACTGGCATATCAGATACATATTAGATCACTAAACATTTTGGGATTGAATACAAGGAAAAGGATTCTGCCTTCCCCAAATAGCATTTTATACAGATTTCTTTTTTATGTGACTTCTACTTGTAGAATCTGTTGCATTAAATATGGCGAACTTGGGTTGGGGAGATGGGCTCAGTAAAGCGCTTGCCATACAAGCCAACTTGTTTGGCATAGGTAACTGAATGAACAGGAGACCCTATTTCAAATCAAGTAGATGGTGAGGTCAGCATCAGAGATTGCCCTCTGAGCTCCACATGGCACTATGGCACATGCCCATACACATGGGGGAAGCAGGGGGGCAGAGGCAGAGAGAGACAGGTGTTTTTTTAAATGTGCTGTCTTTTTCATAAGTTATTTTCCTTGGCAGGTTCATATTAGCACCACTGGGTTAATTGTGACCCCACCCCCAAGCAGCCCTGTGACAACTGGCCCTTCGTTCACGTTCCCATCAGATGTCTCCTACCAAGCTGCCCTTGGAGTAAGTACCATTTCAGGGTCTTTATTTTTCTTTGAGATGTTTAAGTCTTGACGATCTGGCACATTCCGGCCAACTCCCGCAGTGCACATGGATGCTTGCCAGGTGGGATTGTGTCTGCCCTTCATCTGTTGTCCCTGCAAATCACACGATAAAGTTAGACAATTTCTTGCCAGTCACCTGCAAAGTTTCTAACAGTGGCAGTCGCTGGCTTGGAGCTATGAGAACTCTGAAAAATACATTTAATTTTGTTGAAGTTCAGTTTGATTTCCCAAAGGCTTAACTTTTATTTCTGTGGGGTTTCTAGCTTCTGCTTATTCTTTTTGAAGATACATTTTATAGAAATGCTGAAGACATGGACCTTCCCAGGCTAAGTGGCTTGGTTTCATTCACACGCTAAAATGATGCCAAATGTCAGCTTTTAGGGGTCATCTCTGGTTTCTTTTCCTCTGTAGCTCATAGAGATTCTTTCAAGGTCCCTGCTGCCCTGGGAGGGTCCTGTGGAGTATGTTGATGTTTCTTCTAAAAACCCACAGGTAGACTCCAGTCATCAATTTAGAGTGGGAATGGGGTATGTTGTCCCAGAGAATCCTAATAGGCAAGGGAGATGGGTATAAAGAAGAACACTGTGGAGGAAAACAAGCAAATACACCCTGGGGAGTAGAGAAAAACAGCCCTGTTGGTTCAAAAAAGCACAGTTCAGTGAGCGGCAAGGCACTGGAGAACACGAGACTTCTCTCACTCCGGCTACTGTCGTGGTTATGCGTTCAGACCAATGGTTCCAGCACCAAGTGGAATGAGGGTAGACATCGTCACTCATCAGATGGCCTGGTGCCAGATCCTGGCATTGCCCTCCCTGGTCCCGCACCTGCAGTATCTGATGAGCCTCCCCGAGAAACTGTGTAGCCCGTTGAAGGGTTTTAGGCTCGGAATGGGACAGACTTAGCTTCAAGTTCAGCTCAGCTTTTTATCAGGTGACCCTGGAAAAGTTATTCAGCATCTTCCAGCCTTGGCATCAGTGCGTGTGAGTTTCTGTCAACTTGGCACAAACCTAGACACATGTAGGAAGAGGAAACTTCAATTAAGGGACAGCCCCCACAAGATTGGCCCAGGGGCGTGTCTGTGGGGCATCTTCTTGATCACTGATAGATGCAGACGGGCCCAGCCTACTGTAGGACATACCAGCCCTGGGCAGTGGCTCTGGCCTGTAGAAGGTACCTGAGCAAGCCACAGAAGCCAGCCAGCCAGTCAGCAGTCTCTGCCCACAGTCTCTGCTTTAGTTCCCGCCTCCAGGTTCCTACTCTGAGCTCCTCGGAGCCCTGCCTTCCTTGGTGGTGGAGGGGGAGGAATGGAGGGCAGCCACTGCTGCTCTGCTCAGTGCTCTCTACTGGCAAAGTGGGGCTGGGACATGCGACATTGTTGCCCTAAGGATACCATGGAGAGCCAGGTGCAGTTTTCCCTGCCCTCTGTACCAGCCACAGTGAGGCTCCCAAGCAGCTGCTCTGTTTTTAGGTTGTGGATTTTGTGTGTGTTGTAAACATGGTTTCCTCCGCTAGTTTCCGTAAAAGCTGGCTTTGTAGCCAGGATCTCACAACACTCTGGTCACTATAGTGACCCCGCCAGGCTTTCACTGTCTTCCTTTTCCAGCTGCATCATTCTCCTTAATATTAATGTTGGCTAGATAAATTTCCTAGCTAATGAAAAGCCGAGTTTTAGAACAGGTCCTAACTGTAGCTTTTACCTGACTTCTCTCAGACTCTTAAAGATGCTCACAGGGTAAAGCATGTTCTTCAGTTTAAGTGCATGCTGGCAGGTTCTACTCACAGGTTAAAGCTGTTAGATTTTTTTTTTCCTTTTTAAAATGCTCCCTGAGCGATTACAGCTTCCTTGCTAAGATAGCAGCTTAGTGAAGGAGACATGGTCTCGATTTATCTGGGGAGAAGATGAATTTCAGTGAACATTCATTAAATGTGGTTTCCATAAGATCCCATTAGCCATGGATGTTTCACTGAAGCCAGATTTCATAACCCACTCTGCCCTCCAATCTCCAGGGGAGTCACTTCTTTTTTGTTCCCCCCACCAACAAAACACATCCAGCACAGCATCGTTCCACTCTGGAGGACCCGTGCGAGGAAGCAGTCCAACTCCTTGCCTTGAGGGGGAGAGGGATGACTGACTTTCTGATCTTAGAAAAATTAATTAGTGTAAAAGATACAAGGCTGGCCAAGTTTTAGCCCTTGTGAACTGAAAATTTTATAATATGGTAAATGGCCAGTTCTTTGCTGGGGGTTGACTCGAGGGCAAATCAATGGAACAGGCCACAGGAGAGCGTATAAAAATTAATTCATGTTCAGTCATTTTTATCCTAGGATTTTTATAAGAAAGACTGCATATTAAGCAAGAGAGAGACTTATTAAACACTGTCTACCGTGCCAGCTCCATTTAATGAAAAACTAATTATAAGCAGGCTTGCCTGTCATCCCCAGAGATGGATAGATCTCAAAGTCTCTGGTAGGTTGGTGGAAATGCTATGGACTTAATGTTGAGTTTGGATGGGAAACTCTATAGCACCTGCCCTCGTGCCTTTGGTAGCTCCAGTTAATTGTGGCAAGGATTCTGTTTAAAACCTGCAGCATTCCAGGAGACTTTGCTATCATAGCAATAGTAAGTAGCTTGGTAGAAAAAAAAAATCAAACAAGCTTTTCATGGTGTGGATTTATAGGAAGTAAATGTCACCCCTGGGATAGGAAATGAAAATTATTTCCAGTGCTTTTTTTCATAAATTGAGACTTTTAAATCTTTTATACAGAATGAAGTTATTTATGAGCATATGTCTCCAACATGTCCCATGCAGCAGTGAGAGTGTTAAGTCTTCTCCGTCATGAGCAGAAGTGTCGCAGCTGTCTGAGTCAGGCATGAGCCTATTAATAGTAGTTGGCTGTTATTGTTGCTGACTTGTTTTGTGGGATGAGGAGGATGAAGATCTTAGTCCTATATCTCTGGTACAGGAGCAGAAGAATGTCCAAAAGGAGTAATTGCCAATACTGTGTGATGTGCTTAGCTGCAAAGAACCACAAGGCAGCCAGGTCATTGAAGGCCAAATACTGCCTGCAGCAGCTTGCAAAGAGGCTTAACTCACAAGGTTGAAACTTTTTCTCCTTCTCTTCTTCCTCCTTTTTGAGACAGTATCTCATGTACCCCAGGCTGGCCTTAAACTCACCATGTAACTGAGGATAACCCTGAACTTCTGATCTTCCTGCCTTTATCTCCCAAGTACTTGGATTCTGAGATTTTGTGTGAGTGTGTGTGTGTGTGTGTGTGTGTGTGTGTGTGTGTGTGTGTGTGTGTGTGTGTAGAAACATTAGGGTTGTGGGTGTCACTTGGTTGGTAGACTGCATCAGTATAAAAGAACTATATCAGAAGTAGGGCACAGATGGAGACCACAAACCTTGTTGCTTGGGGAGGAAGAAGGAAAATCTTTGGTAAGAGAACTGAAAATCAGGCTACGGGGTAGGGGATGATCAAAAGTTTCTTTCTTTGATGAGAATATATGTATATACGCATGTATGTGTACACATACACAAACATACACACACATACACACACACACCACATATCCTCTTTTGGTTTTCAAGATAGGATCTAGCTGTGTAGCCCAGGTTGGCCTGGACTCAGTCTCTGTGTAGCTCAGGCTGGCCTTGAACTCATGATGCCTCCCAAATGCTGGGAATACAGGCAGGAACTACCTTTCCCAGCTCAGAACCTCCATAGCAACCACAGAAAAGCACCCTAGCATCTTAGGGCTTGAAACTTCTAGATCCAAATGGTATCATCCTAAGAGGCAATGAGAAGCACAGAATGTTTCACAATTACAGAGCATTCACTGAGGGTCTCCTGCCTTCTGACTGTAAAGCTCAGAGTCAGGGGTGTAAGAGGAAGTTAGTCTTTGTCTCCAGAGCTCCTTAAATCATAACCCTGCCTTCCATCCACTGGCCTTTGACTGTGCTCTGTGCACTGGGGAAGGCAACACACACCGTCTCTAGTTATTGTAAGGATAGAGACAACACATTTTCTACAATTAGCTGCAACGGAAATCTCTCCTCTTTCTTAGAGATCAAATGTCAAATAGCAAGTCATATGCATATCACAGTCCAGCGAAAATTGGCAGCAGTTATTCTTTCTTTAACCAGTCTGAGACCCTGCATCCCACCCAGAAAGGCCATTTAGAGATGCTGAAGTGTGGGGTTGAGAGTTAGCAACAGTGATGGGTTAAGGGATAGCAAATAGTGTCCTGTGAGGTATGTGAGGAAGAGACTCATGGAAGAGACATGAAAAAGGAAAGGAGCCTTTGATTGTCAGTGAGCATGTGCCTAAAGCGACACACTTTATCAGTAAGCTGCTCTTCAACCCTTGGCCTCGGGCTTAAAACCTCCCAGCCTTAGCCCAATCCAGATCTGATGAAAGGGCAGGAAGAGGAAACCATCTAGGAAGGAAGCAGCGTGCGCCCGGATACTTCTTATGTCTAGTGTCCTGCAGCAGCTCCTACTGAGTTACAAGATGCTGCCTCCCTGGGAAACTGGGTCTGCCCCAACAAGCTGGCCAGGTGGATATCTGTCACCCTTGCTTCTGCAAGACTTGTCACTTCACTAGGGGGACAGAACCTTAGCACGGCAAATGATGGCTGTGTCACATGGGCAGCCTGCGTCCTGTGTTTGATGAGCAGTATGAGCCCCAAAGACCTGTGGGAGTTTTTTGCTGGTAGGGGGAATGCATCTCTGGTGGCTGATCCAGACTCCGGTATAATAGATAGGTCTCTAGGTCAAGTCCCGGTGAACGAAAGGCCATGATTCTTTTCTATAGAGATGTCAGGTCTTGCAAGATAGCCAACTGCCCACAGCCCATTGCAGGGTGGATCACCTTTTGAACTTCCAGTGTACCATTATTGCAGTTGAGATTGTTTATAAAGCAGCCCTCAGACTTTCCTGGTGTATCACGGCTCTGCATTCAGAGAACCTATCATTTTCCCAGCCCTTGGGACCACGCAGCGTCTAGGACTCTTGATTTTAATCAGGCATTCTCCGTCTAACACATACTCAGTGTTGAGAGGGGGAATATCTGCTCAGTGTTATGAAAAGACCAACTCTTCTCTTTCAAAAACAAAGAGAGATGACTGTATTTTCTGAGACACCAGCTTCAGGTCTGCCCATGTGAATATCCCCTTTTCTGCCGTCTCTCAATGCATAACTCTTCTTTCATAAGCTGCTACATTTGGTTACTGTTTTATAACAAGCTGTGACCCTTCATTATGTTTTATTAAAATGTGAAGTCTGTTTTTTTTTTAAATCAGGTCCATGTGATTTTTTTTGTTTTGCCTCTTTCTAAGATATAATTTAGCCCAGTTGCTCTTTTTAAATTTTTTTTAAATTATTTTTCCTTGTTGAGCACATGTCACCTTGCCTTCTGCCTTTCCATAACCACACTTTCTTGAGAATGGGTTTAGAAAGATTGGAGTGACCATTGGGCCAATGAGGATTCCCTGGTTTCTCCATGTATTCCTCTGTGTGCAGTTAAACCCGACCCCTCTCACCCATCAAGCCTCTGACGTGGAGCTATCTTTGAATAGCACAGATCACATTTTCTTACGATTTTGCCTGGATTATCTTTATTTTTCTCTGCTTTGTCACCGCAAGTAGGCCAGACAGCAAGAATACTTGATTCTCCGCTTAAAGGGTCAAGGCTCTGAACCTTAGAACATGCAGTGCCGGCGGCATAGTGGACCTAATGCTGCCCAATGCTGCCCCAGTTGTGGGGTGAGCACCAAGCGACTTCTCCGTGACTTTGTGAACACCCTGTCCTGTCCAAGCTGGCCCTCTGTAAGCAGTTCCACGCCTCATTTGCTGCTGCGCTCAATGGTCTGTTGCAGTGTGGGAAAGTCCTCCCCGAAAGCCGCGTTAGCAAAAACTTAAATATAACACACGAAACAGTTACAGGTCCAGTCATGTGTGAATGTCTGGAATTGTGTGCTTTAATAGATAGATAAGTGTTAATGGGATCGATTTTCCTTTAAAAAATTTGAAATGCCGTGACTGGAAATCTGCTTTGAAAGCACTGGATTTTTCTCACTGGTGCGCTGATGTGCAGAAGCTATTTACGCTTTCTAGGTGCTTCCCTCTGTCTCTAGACTTATCCCTTGGTTCAGTCTCTACCTCTAGTGTTCTAAGGTTCAGGGAAGGTGAAGTAGGGGTTCAGGCAGGCATTGTATGCTTGTTTTCCCAGGAGTTTCGGTGTACAGCCCCTGAAGAATTAGCTGGGGTTTATAGATCAGAAGGTAACAATTGCACCATTGATTTTCAAAGACATGGATTCCTGTGGGCAGAACCCCATTAGACTGTGCCCATAAAGGGCCCGGCGGCTTTTCACTGGTGTCTGTGTTAACGATTACCAGCCTTGATAGTCCTAAATTTCAACAACTGGCAAAGTGAAGAAAAGGAAAAGCAAAGGTAGCAACAATAGCCTTGTGACTGTGGCTGGCCATTGTTTGGACTCCGGGGAGATCAGGCTTCAAAAGAACCGACTGCCAGAGCAATGGCTTAATACAGTGCAGCTAAATTGTTGTGTGCTGTATTTAAGTTTCAGGTTACAAAAACCCATCATAAAATTAATTTTGTCCAACAACACGACATTATAGCAGCTCCCTTGAAAGGTATCTCAATTCTTGTCCAAATCTGCACTTAACCTTTTTTTTAAAATTTTTAATTCTTATTTATTTGATGTGTATGGATATTTTGCCTGCATATATGTCTGTGCATAGCATGTGTGCCTGGGGCTGGCAGGAGCCAGAAAAAGGTGTTGGATCACTTGGATCTCGAGTTACAGCTGCTTGTGAGCTGCCTGGTGGGTGCTGGGAATCAAACCTGGGTCCTCTAGAAGAGCAGCCCGTGCTGTCATCCACTGAGCCACCTCTCCAGCCCCAGGCTTGTACTTTCAGTGTGTTAGGAATCTTAAACTTTGACCCAATCAATTAGTGTAGGGGTGCTGTTTCACGTGGATGTCGTTCTGTGGGGTTTTGACTCTTTTTCCCTTACACCCTCCACGGAAGAGATACATAAATATGATTTGTACCCTCCTCCCCATCTTGTTTTTTTCTGTCTTAGACAATGAATCCTCCTCTTCCCCCACCCCCTCTTCTGGCTGCCACTGTCCTCCAATCCACACCATCAGGCGCCTCTGCCGCCGCTGCCGTTGCTGCTGGAATGGGAGCCAGGCCTGTGGCGGGATCCACTGACCAGATTGCACATTTACGGCTTCAGACTCGCCCCAGTGTGTAAGTGAGGTTGTCTTTTATTACTGTGTAAGCATTCATGTCAAACTGAGCCCAAACAACACAGACCAAGAAACACGTGTCTGAGATGGGCTGCTGGCGGGCTTAGAGCTCACCAAGTGCGTTGTATTCTGGAAACTTCTACCTGAGCACGCATGGTAGATGGCTGTCCTGCTGAGAAAAGACCTTTCATGGTTTAGGGAGATTTCTGTTTTCCTTCTTTGTAGGTTGTCTGCATAGAGAATGGCTCTTCTTCTGTGCAGCTCCTGGGTGACCTTTTAGTCTTCATTTTCATTCCTTGCAGCAGGATCTTAAAGAGCAGGAAGGCATTGCACACACATCAGGTCTCCTTGCAGAGAGCATATAGAAGGTTGTAAATCCCTAGCAATGCACTTTCAGAAAGATCCAATTGCCCTGTGCAGTTTGCTGAGGACGGAAGGCTTCTGCTTTCTGTGAATCTGCACCTGGAGAGTTCAGAGAACACCGACAGCTCTATTGGTCACTCGCCTGCCTGGCTTCTCTGTGTGGACAGGCACCTTGCTCTGGGCAGCTGTTTTGTGCTCTCTACAACCTAGACTTTCTGTTCCTTTGGCTTTGTCTGATACAATCAGCTTCATGGCTGAGCTCAGAAACGCAGGTGCGCCTAAGCCTCTGGGTTCAGCACGTGGAGAAGGCAACATACTGTGTTTCCCAGTGGGATTTTCTGCCGTGTGTCCTCGTCTGGAGCTCGTTCCCAAGTCTAACAAGTGCCATTTAAAGAGCTCTGTTTCCCCACCGGGCCCCTAATCCACAGCACTAAGGTAGGACTCTTGGAAAGTGCACTAATTCTGTCAGAGCACATGTGCACCATTTGGTGAGATAATCATTGCCGCGCCAGGAGGAGCGCTCTCAATCAGGAAGACCTCTGCCTGCGCTGAACGTGCAGACAGCAAACCTCTTTCCATAGAGACTTGCCAGCCACTTGCAGTTCAAGATTTTACCTCCTGTCTACTTCTGAATAAGATACTCAAAACTTATACCAAGCAAGGGTTTGGAGATCTTAGGGTTTGTCTGTCAGCCTGAGATCATTTTTTTTAACCCCCCATTCTAGGTATGTTGCTGTATACCCATACACTCCCCGGAAAGAAGACGAGCTTGAGTTGAGGAAAGGGGAGATGTTTTTGGTCTTTGAGCGTTGCCAGGATGGCTGGTTCAAAGGGACATCGATGCACACCAGCAAGATAGGCGTTTTCCCTGGCAACTATGTGGCTCCAGTCACAAGGTATGACATTGACTCTGTGGTTTTCTGACTTCCAGATAGAGTCTCTTTGTTCCTCCCCAGGCTTTCAGCCTTTCCAGAGCCCTGCTTGCATAATTACCTGTTACCTAGCCAAAGTTTGTAAAATCCATATCCATAGCTGCTAAAATTCCTTCTAATACCAAGATTCTTAGCTCACTTTTCATGTGGATATGTGTTGAAATTATAGGTTTCTACCAATAAATGTGCTGGGGTGTAATCTCTTTGCTTTAATTTATATGTGAAAAGATTCAACGGTTCCATTTTCAGTATTTTTCTAATAAAGAAATAAAAGGCATAGTATTTTAAATGAACAAAAGCTAAATTATTAATGCTTACATGTCTGTGTAATGTCTGCTATATATACCAGACAGGCAGATTTCTAAACATTACATTATGACTCCTGGTCTTTAAATCACTAATGTAATTGTTTTTTATCACCCCCCCCCCACTTAATAAATGGAGAAATTGAGACACAGGGAGACTAAATAACTTGCCTGAGATCATGTGGTAAAGAAGTGCTCAAACCCACACTGGCTAGGTCTGCCTTTATTTTGTTAACTTATTAATTACTTTTGATTTCTGGCAATTACTCTTTGTAATGCAGCAGAAAATAAAAATTCATTAAATATGACATAAGTGAACTTTAAATTAAGATAGTTTTGCTCCTCCAGAGTTATTTGTCAATACCTGGGCATATTTTTGAATCTTGCAACCGATGATGTGGGGTACTGATGGTATTTAGTGGACGGAGGTGAGGAAGTCTGCTGAATCCTGCAGTGTGCAGGATAGCTCCTGCTATCCCTTCCATTGTTGAGATAAAGTGCTCTGACCAAAAGTAAATTAGTGGGGGAAGGTTTATTTTTTGCTTACAGCGTCAGGTTCCAGTTTATCCTTGAGGAAGGGCCAGGTAGGAACTTCCTCAAGGAAGGCCTGATTGCTGCTCCACACAGCATTACGCCAACCGGGGAGCTAACGTCACAGGCAGAGAAGTTGGTCAGGCACCATGGTGGATGCTGCTGGCTTAGCTGTCTTTTCATCCAGTTTGGCATCGCATGCCTAGGAGAATAGTCTGCCCACAGTGGTCTGGGCCTCTGGTAACAAAGGGTAACTCCCCACACACATGTCTACAGGTCTAGGCAGTTCCTCACCTGAGGCTTCTCCTCTCAGACGCCTGTAGGCTGTATCGAGTTGACAGTCAGAGCTAACCAAGATGCCCTCAAAAAGGAATAGTGAGACCCAAGATGTCACTCAGTCTCAGAAACCCTAATGTGTAGATTGCACATGCATGCACATACACACATGTTTACACAACTCTCCTTTTTAAAAAAAAGTGGTGTGCCTTCTGGCCATTAAGGAAAGTAGCCTTGAAAGTTGAAAGAAATGACCTGTAATAAAATTAGCACTGCCCCAGATTTTGATCACTGACTCTTAATAAGCAATTGAGGTCTAACTGTGTTAAATCATGCCTCCAACCTCCTGATTTTAAACAAATGGCTTAATGAACTGACATGTTTGTCAGCTGTTGGGCTTGATTTATAGGCTGGCCAGCAGCCTAATCAAATGAAAATCACTATTGTTGCAGATGGTGACAGAATGTTAGCTTGAATTTGCCTTGCAAATTTTGAATCAATATACATCTTCTTTTCTATGCATGTTAAAATATACATTCAGGATCTTACACATCCAGAAAATGGCAACCAGAACCTTCCTGGTGCAAATATTTATGTTCATATGTATTTGTATATATACTTATACATAAAGAATACAATAAGCAATAGTAAAGAAGGAAATTAACAAAAGGTCACATTTTTACAAGATTCAAAAACAAGTTGTTAAAAGTCTGTGCACATTTAACTCTGGAGAAAGACTTGCTTATGGCAGATGCTCTGTAACTCACCATTGTGGAAGGATAATCTTGTTAATGAAGTATTAACTGTCGATTAATTATAAAGTTGCTACACCCAGAATTGCCATTTAAATGAGTTGAGACTATTTGGGAATATACACTATACAAACCTTCTCCATACTTGATTAAATTCAACTGATAAGTAGTGTCCAGAACTAACTATGTTGCTGTTGCCGAGAAGAAGTGGATGAGAAAGAGCCTTGTGCACTGGCCTGGGCGCCGAAGCGTCTTCTGGGGGCAGTGGGTGTCTGCAGCAGAGCACTGAGTGTGCACCAGACAGGCTTTCCCTGCATGGACGAATGGTAGCTCTGTGACTGTGTACGGAGATCAAGCCGGCACAAATCCCAGCATGGATGGACGGGGCAAGGGGCTCATGACTCACAGCCTACCTGAGGCACTATTAGCAATTGATGGCTGCCAGGAGAGGGAGAGACGGTGTTTTTCAGGGATGCGGCCCCTGAGAGACTGTGCTTCTGGAGATGGTCCTGCACCATGCTTATGATGGGAACGCCAAGAGGACTCGGTGAATTTAAACAAACAAACAAGCAAAAACCAACAGCAGCACTTGCGGTTGGGACAGAAAAGTGTTGGGAAAGGTAGGGGGAGGGTTAGGAGGAGTGAGTTTGAGCAGAACATGTTGTATGGGTATATGAAATTCTCAAAAAATTAAAATAAAAGCATACCATAATCGATAGCGAAGAGTCAAGCTGTAGTCACTTTATGGAGTGTAAAGTCACAAAGAAGGATGCCATCAACAGGAAACAACTAGATCATAAGGCTTAACTTGAACTTTAGACGTTGCTTCTTGAAATGATGGGATCTTGAACTTGAGATTTGAGATACATAACAGAAAAAATCCATAGGGGCCATTCCAATTATGTGCATCGTGGTGTGCCTGTGTATGTGTGTGTATATATCAGTGTATGTGTGTGTGGTGTGTATAGTATATGTGTTGTGTGTGTGTGTACAGCAGTGTATGCGTGTCTGTGTGCGTAGTGTGTGTGTGTACCTCAGTGTATGGTGTGTGTTATGTGTGTATGTATGTGTGTGTGGTGTGTTTAGTGTGTGGTGTGTGTATGTGTACAGCAGTGTATGTGTGTTGTGTGTGTATGTGTACAGCAGTATATGTGTGTATGTATTGTGTCTATGTGTGTAGTGTGAGTGGTGTGTTTAGTGTGTGCTGTGTGTGTATGTGTACATCAGTGTATGTGTGTCTCTGTGTAGTGTACGTGTGTACATCAGTGTATGTGTGTGTGTGGTGTGTGTGTCTATGTGGTGTGTATGTATGTACATCAGTGTGTATATGGGTACTTGTGTTCTATGTTAGAGGCAAGTTGAGAAAGTCAAAGCAGGAACAGCTTGATGCAAATGGTGGGTCTTGGCTCAAGGTGAAGCAGGAAAATTCAGGGCTTTAAAATTCAGCGGAGCTGAGTGGCCACCAAGTGAGAAGCTGACCCTGATCACTGTATTCTTAGGCAGAGTATGACGTGTAGTTTGGTGATTCAGAGTAATTCAAGACCATTCTCTCTCTCAGGGCTGTCATTTCCTTGAATATGCTGTTCTTAAAACCTTGTAAAAATAATTTCATTCATTTTTTTGAAGTGTTCTGACTTTAGAGCGCTGACTCATTTTTCTTCCATTGTTCTCTGTCTCCCACTTTGCTGATGGACTGTTTTCCATCTGCTTCTGTCTTGGCAGGGCGGTGACAAATGCCTCCCAAGCTAAAGTCCCTATGTCGACTGCAGGCCAGGCCAGTCGGGGGGTGACTATGGTCAGTCCTTCGACTGCAGGAGGGCCTCCCCCGAAGCTCCAAGGCAACGGTGTGGCTGGGAATCCCAACGTTGTCCCCACGGCTGTGGTGTCAGCAGCTCACATCCAGACAAGTCCTCAGGCAAAGGTCCTGCTCCACATGACGGGGCAGATGACGGTCAACCAGGCTCGCAATGCCGTGAGGACAGGTAAGAGGGAAATGGGGCTGAACCGCAAGAGGAGAGGGCTTCCCTGAAGAAACAAGTCACTTGTGACAGGTGTTGAGAAAAGCAGGTAGGGATTCAAAACAATTGCTGCCATTGAGCAACCGAAGCTAGCAAACCTTGTCGCCAGCCCCTCTTTGTCACTGTGACAGATACCCATGGCAGAAATAATCAAAGGGTAGGCAGTGTTTCAGTGGCTGCCAGACCCTGTCACTGAAGATCCATGCTGAAGCAGAACACAATGCGAGTGGGTTTGGTGGGGCAGGGAGGCCACCTTTGTGTTGGCAAGAAAGGACCAGGGCAAGATGTACCTTTCCAAGTAAGCCTCAGTGACAGACTTACTTATTCTAACCCGGCCCACCTCCTAGTGCCTTATGAGCGAGCCATCTCTCAGTACCATCGGCTTCTGACCAACCCTTCAACACGTGAGACCTTTCAAGGGGCATCTTATGTCTAAACTATACCAGGCATTTTTTAACTGTTTGCTTGGGCTAAGCACGTCCTGCACATTAGTTCAAAATGGATACATCTAAATTCTAAGAATTAGGCTGACCCTAAGAACGCAGGTCGTGTGGCCTTTGAAACATGACTTTGGTACTCAAGATCTTGTCTCCTATCTCACAGTTCCTAGCTGTGTGACTGCTGTGTGATTCTCTGCTAAGCCATGTGCTGGTTATTTTTGATGAACTTAGTCACAAGTCTATTTTCGACTCGATGGGCATTCAAGTGCCTTTCTCAGTTCTGTAGCATTGAAAGCCTCCCGAGAGTCTTGGGTAACAATAGTGGAGTAAACTAAGTACATGTGAATTCCTTCAGAAAGAACATACAGAAAAATGGCTAGTAAATAAAAAGAGAGAGAGGGGGAGAGAGAATGTGTAATAAGGCAAGGACCGAAGACTAGTGTTTAGTTTGTTGCCATGGAGAGCCATCGGAAACTGGCTCGGTGTCTCTAATGCTGCTGAGAATGATTGTTCATAACTGGAGGGCCTCGGGGGTGGGGATGACGTATCTTCTAAGTCCTCAACAGTCTCAACCACTCACCTGGAAGGAAAGTATTATCTAGGGATCCAGCTAGGACGTAAGTGTGCTAAGCTATTTCACATCCACTCTTTATGGCAATAAATGGCGGTAGCTGCCTCTCATTATGGTTCGACACAGTGAAATGATTCACGTTTTGGTTAGCAGTGCTCATTAGGCCATTGACCTTTTCTGTGTTCCCCTTCTGTCCCCCGTCAGTTGCAGCACATAACCAGGAGCGCCCCACAGCAGCAGTGACACCCATCCAGGTTCAGAATGCCGCCTGCCTCGGCCCTGCATCGGTGGGCCTGCCCCATCATTCCCTGGCCTCTCAACCTCTGCCTCCCATGGCGGGTCCTGCTGCCCATGTTGCTGCTATCGGCATCAATCGAACCAATGCTTCCCTGGCCTGCGTGGCAGGCGCTTCTCTAGCTTCCCCAAACATGGCCGCTGCCGCTTTGGAGACCGAGCCCAGTGGTCGGACAGTCACCGTCCTCCCTGGACTCCCCACGTCTCCTGACAGTGCTCCAGCAGCATGTGGGAACAGTTCAGCTGTGAAACCAGACAAGGACAGTAAGGTAAGAGTCCCTCTTTCTCTGTTCTGTTAGGTCGCGCACTTTCTTGCCAGTGGCAGGACGCTTTGTTCCACAGTGCGTCACGTCTTTCCATGGGCAAGTTCATGTGCCGAGAATACAGCGGTGCGGAAACCGGGCCACTACCCCAACCTCATAGCTAGACCTTGTCTTTCTCAACATTTTAACACCCTCAAGTTTCCAGGCACCTACTGGGTACTAGGGAGACCACAGTGAGCAGGAGTTAGTCAGTCTCAGCTTGCAGCCTGCTGCCTCGAGGAGGAATTTCTCTGCTTCCGCTCACTCTTCCATCATTCTGTTGTTCTCAGATTTTCATGTTCCGTGTTCTTGCCTGTTGACAACTCCTTACTTAAAAGTGTTCTAATCGATGGGAGGTTGGAAACTGTCCATCAAAACTATTATTGGCAGACCTGGAGAGGTGACACAGCGGTTCTCAGCGGAAGAGCATGGCTACGCTTGCATAGGACCCAAGTTCAGTTCCTAGTGTTCCCAGCAGGCGGGTCGCAGCTGCCCGTGGTGGGGATCTGATACCCTTTTCTGGCCTCTCTCGGCATTGCACTTCTGTGCACAAGTACGCACACACAACTAAAAATAAATTTAAAAAATTTTAAAGTTATTTGCAAATGTATTGTACCTATAGTACTTTTAGCCATAACTCAGCAGAGAGATAGGGGAAATGTGGAAGTAATCTCTCCTTTGGGACTTGGCTTCAAATAAATACAATGGGAAGCTGTTCTGAAAGATTCCCCTGTGGCTGTGGGAGACAGGGAGTTGAAGCAAGAGAATAGAATTGATAGGTGCTTTGTCGCGGGTCAAGTCCGGATGGTTGTGCCTCAGCTTTGCCTTCTTGCTCAGAATTCCATGCGTTTCCCATAAAGCCCTGGACCAGGGCTCTGGGCCACCTGGCTCAGTGGTAATGCGTGTCGCTCTACTTAAGCGGCTAGAAAAGCCTGTAAATAGAACTTTATAAGGAAATAAACTTTATAGCCTGCTGACAAGTTAATATTTAATTAACTATTAACATGAACTTTAGAAAAGATCGGTATCTGCTCAGTGTTTATAATTAACCATGTTAGACTTGCGCCCAAACTGATGTGTCCAACATGGGATTTTTTTCAAAGAAGCGTTTTAATAACTTGAACTTGGGCACAGGGAACTCAGTCACTGAGGACAGAGGCACTTAGGTCGGTTAATAGAGTTCATTGACAGGTACCTGTGATGGACATAATAATGGCCCTTGAAGATGTCCTCCTCCTTGTCCCCGGATCCGCTCTCACTGTTTTCTTACAGCAAAAAGGACTTTGCAGATGGAAATAAAAGAGGACTTTTGGGGGGACCCAATGTTCAACACAGGAATATTCTTGTAAGGGGACAGGTGGGTCAGGGCACTTGAGATTGACACAGGTGAAACACAGGTGGAATGACATGAGAAATACGACTCAAACCATAGGACACAGGAGGCTTCCAGGAGCTAGAAGGCCAAGTAACAAAGGCCAGGAAGCATGTTCTTCCCTCTCTTCTTCGGCAAGGGAGGTCTTCCTGCAACATCTGGATTTCAGGATCCGGTTTTGCTTTTCCCCCAAAGTTTGCAGGAATTTGTTTCAGCAGCCACTCAAGTACGACATTGTCATCCCTTTGACTGCCCATCAGTGGAAAATGGCCACCGACCTCTCTCTTCTGGGACGTACCAGTGATTCCAAGTGCCCATCTCCAGATGATTTTCTTGCCCACTGCAGTCAATTCTTAGCTTAGCGGAAGTTTGTCAAGCATACATCTGTCTCCCCATGCCCTTCCATCATCTTAAGAACCTTAGAAATCAAATCACTACCTTACCCAATGCCCTGAAGAATTTCCAGAATTGAAACTGTACTCTCTTAGGTTCTTATGTATTCCTCTTGAAACAGATTTCAACTTTCCCTTCTTAAACCTGCTCCAGATTCACTGTAGATGCTTCTGGTGGCATTAATTCCGTAGTTCCATGATTAGCATCACTTACACAATCATGGCTGCTCAGGACTGCAGCCACACGTGGCCCGCTGTGCCATATTGCTGTGCCATATCATCAGGTGCCACTTTGAGATCCAACTGTTGCCCCATCACATCTGCTGTTACTTATTGGTAGTAAAGTCTTCTGGAAGAGTCTCCTTAGAGTCTCATTTCCGCCTGTCAATGCTTGTAGACCTTTCCTTTAATCCCATCCAAGAATCACCCAGATGGCCTGCAAGTTGCCTTAGAGCAGCTATCAAGGCCCATTAGAAAAACATGCTGGTCAAGAAATAGACTCTTTAGCCTGCTTGGAGCCCTAAGTTTCTAGCTGGGTGGGCCAAGCGTAGAAAGGATGGACCCCTGCAAGGAAGGCAAGCTCTCCTTAAGTCATGACAAAGAGTTAGATGGAATAATCGTTCCTTTAGTGAGATGCTGGACTCTTCCTTCCCAGAATCCCTGCCCTCAGGGCAGTCCCTACAGTCTGCAGTGAGGATGTTAGGGGGTTAGGCTGGGTCTTGTCACCCTTTCTGACAAGACCTTTTCCTTTTTCTTTTTTTCTTTTTTTGTCTCTTTCCAAGCATCCTCTCTCTCTGATTCTTCGGGCTTCCTTACCCTTTCGCTAAAGCCTCCCTCCTTGCCTTGCAGCTACTGGTCCAACGTGTCTGACTTACAAGTCCGCTATCTCAGAGACATGGCTTTCCCCCTTCTCTCCTCCAGGGGGCTGCTGCAGCTCCCTGATCTGATCCGCCTAGTTTTCTTTTAATCTCTAATATAGTTGTCTTCAGGCATCTGTTAAGCCAATTCTTAAATTCTTTTATTAATGAAACTAAGAACCCCAAGGGGGGAAACCAATTTCCCTGGTGTCATCTGGCGACCACAGAAACTTCCCCTCGCCCCACGCCCAAAAAACAACAACAAAAAAAGAACTTCTGGTAACACCTCATCTTCGTTTTGAAAACTGGAGCCAAACATACCCGTCTTTCCCTATTGAACTGACCCTGATTCCAGAGTCACCCGAATTAGTTTCTATTTCAGCAGTTAGTTTTCTCTCTGTGTTGAGGTGAACCTGTTCGGATTGCTTCCATTCCTCCATGTCCAGGTTTGTGCTTCTCTTCCAGTATGCAGGTTACCCCCCCTTCCTCCTACCTAAGAGCCACTGCTCACCCCAGACAGGAGGCATGTGTTCTTTTGTTTCAAACGTAACTTTAAAATAGCCTTTCAGTTTTTCTTTTCCGTTAGGATTTCGGAAAGTTTAAATTCATTCAGAGTTCGAGCCTCCTTGCATCGCTATGGGCCATGCTGTGCTCTTTGTGGCTGGCCTTCCATTTGATCTTTTGGTATGTGGCCTTTAAGATTTTTTTGAGCCCATTATGCCACACCTTGGGGGCTCACACCAGGACCTTTTAGAGGTTCTCCATTTTCATCTGCAGGATAATTTGCAATTGTAGAATTTCGTGTTAAGGGTCTTCCCATTCCTCTTCCAGCAGTCTCCCTTTTGAACTTCAGGCTGTGCTTGTGTTTTCTTTAAACTTTTAAAATTGGTTCTTTTCAACTTTATCACAAGCTTCTCTGGGGGAACACTTTTTTCTAAGTTCTCCAAATTTCTGCCTCTCTCCTCCTGTCCGGTTTCTTCTTAAACGCCATTCCCTACCCCCAGTTGCAATTGCTTTCTGTGGGTTGATCTATAGGGGAGTCAAGGGAAAGAATGGGAGACAGAGATGGAAGGTTGGGTTCAGACTTGGGGCAGAGCTCTGGGTATGTGTAGTGTGGTGCCCTGCCCTCTGTTCACATCTTCCTTGTCGCTCTGTGTCATCACCAAACACCAGGGCAGTGTGGGAGGTGTCTTAAATGACGGCATGGCATGCCTGCTGCCCAGGAGAGGGTATGGCTCTCCAGACCTAGGTTATCAGTGGGCTGTCTCTGGTGCACGGCCATATGAATCACATTCAGATGTACTTCCGGGTCTACTTGCACTCCCCTAACTAGGGCCATCCCTTTGACTAGTTATTTATCTGGGAATCCTCTCCCCCCAAAATCTCAGGGAAACAAGACGTCGTATTTTGTGCTAGGGTCAAAACCCTAGTCAGCTTTGGTTTATTTATTTACTTTATTTGAGGATAAGTTCCTCGTTATATTTGTAACTATCATCTCTGTTATTCCCTACTTGAAGTCCCAACTCTTTAACCGCTATTCCCCTGTCCCGCGGTGCTCCCGATTTCCTCCACGGTCAGGAGCTTCACAGGCTCATCGGAACACTTTTCTTGGGTTTCAGCTGTCTTCAGCCTTCAGTGCTGAGACGAGGCACAGCCATACCCAGACTGTGTGCTGGGGCTTCTAACTCAGGTCCCCATGTCCAAGCAAGAACAGCAAGAACTCTCACCAACTGAGCCCCATCCCCTGTGTCTAGACGTTTTTCTAGCAGTCAGCACACAGCCGCCACTCAGTGCCTCGGATCCCTCAAGGCCCTAGTTCCTTGCGATTGTGTCCCTGAGGGAGACCTCAGGCTTCCTGACCCACGCTTAGATTTGAAGGCCTTTCCTGTAACCCTCACATAGAAGATCCTGTCCCTCTCCGTCTTCTCCTCTGTTCTCTTTCCTGGTTGTTTTCTTTGTTCAGATGATTTCCATTCTTTCCAGGCCTGTTTTGCTGTCAAAAACAAACTCGTCTGCGTGCTTTGTCGTGGAACTTTCTTAGGGATCTATAAATGGCCACATCCACTGTCTCTGCTCTTGCTGAGTGCTGGGATCCAGACCTGGTCTTCAGAATGCCTGCTTGGACAGAGTTCAGCAGTGAGCTGTGGGAACCGGGGTGGGGTGGGGGCAGAGAGAGAGAGAGAGAGAGAGACTGTGTTTGCTCTTATCATCCTGCAGAGTAGAATCTCATTTCTACCCCTTGCTAGCATTGCGATTTTAGGCAGGCTTTCAGAGCTTCGGGCAACAGGAATAATTAATTCCTACCTCATCAGGTTGCCATGAAGACTAAATATGGAAATCCCCCTGATAGCATTTAACAAGACTCTTGAAATGGGTGGTGTTTAATCATCCCTAGAATTTCAGGAACTCTCCTTCAAGAAGCCCCACCGGGTCCCCCACTATACTCCAGACTCATCCCTTCCCCCGTTGGGTTCTTGGGCAGAGGGCCTCGGCCTCTTAGACAGCCGTCCTTGTTGCTGTCAGACACATACTATCCTAGACACATCACTGTCCCTGAGCTGAGCATGCTGCCAGCTTCATGTTGGACACTCAGACATATTTGCATGAAGTATGAAAGATTATTTTGAACCACGTGGCTGAATTTCTTTTTGAGTTTCGCTACCTGAGGACCATGACTCTTGCATATTAGAAAACTGGTATATAAAATATGTTATGTATTGTTGATCTGTGTGCCCAGGAAGACTTGGTAATTTCTCCATGTACCTTGGAAATAAACAAAGGTGCCCTTGGCTAGTAAGTGTGTCTGAACTTGCAAAGTTATTTCTCTCAAGTGGCACATTTTTCTTCTAATACAGCCCTGGAATATGGTATAAATAGCACAGCTCCTCATCTTTCCTGTGTTGGCACCCCCACCCCCTACCTTCTGCACCCCACCACGGTACCTAATCCTCTGCCTTCTGCTCCATGGGAAGTCAGCCTTGGTTGATGATGATAATGCATCCCTTAGAAGTCATTAAAGCAAGCTGTGTTTAATGCGTTTAATCATTTTCAATGAACCAAGTCATCTTTCTCCTTAATCACTTTAGAAGCTGCTCCCTGAGTGCAAGTCCCTTATCTGATACTCTTCCAAGTGCCCAGATCTGAGCTCTAAAGTAGCATCTTTAGCTGTGGCTTGCTGGGGTTGTAATTTATCAATAGATTTGATGCTCTCAGCCAATCTGTGGGGTCTGGGGATTAGCCTGTGATTTCTCATAGCATGAGAGGAATAGCTGGGTGCTGCATCTGGCAACCTTAGAAGGTGAAGCTCTCAGACATCTTGCTCTTCCCCAGTGCAGAGTCCCCACAAAGAAGAGTTCCCACAGAATTGGCGGTCAGGCTGTTTCACTGACCACTGTTTTATTTCCTCTGGATTTGGGGAACCCAAACCATCCTGCCCTGACGTTCAATTACTGTTCTCCATTTCTTCCCTTAATCTTACTCCCTTGCAATATTTTCTTGGGCCTTTCTACTTCAGTGGTGCCCTACCCTGTCCCAGGCAATGAGTGAGATACAGTGGTATGCATGGTAATGTCACTACACCCAAGTGTTGACTGAGTTTTCTGTCCTACCCAGTTCCTGCATTCTTTAAGTCCCAAAAGAAAATCACACAGAGGTCTACATTAATCATAAACTGATTGGTCCATTAGCTCAGGCTTCTTATTAACTCTTATAACTTATATTAGCCCATTCTTATCTATGTTAGCCACATGGCTCGGTACCTTTTTCAGCAGAGCAGGTCACATATTCCTTCTTCTATGTCTGGGCAGGACTCCACAGGGAGTTTCCCTCTTCCCAGAATTCTCCTGTTCTCATTGACCCACCTCTACTTCCTGTCTGGTTGTGCTGCCTGGCTACTGGCCAATCAGTGTTTATTTAAAACATAATTGACAGAATATAGACAATTGTTCTGCACCACCCAAGCTAAGTGGGGGGGGGTCATTTATTGGAATGTGCATGGTTGATCCTCAGAAAATGTGATGTCCAATAAGAGAATGAAGTGAAACCCAGCAAGATGAGTTGAGGCCTGATGAGAAATGCAAAAGGTTCTTCCTCCACTAACTCTACTCTCTGTAGCCCAGGCCAAGAAGGCAGGGGGATAAATGACTCTAGCACTCACTCCTGGCCCCTCCCACACTTTGCTTTTCCTGCTTCTAGCCCATTCAAGAGCCATACACCCCGAGCCGTGTTTCTGATACTGTGTGTGGTGTCTCAGGATCTTTGCTCATCATCAGATAAATGGCTGCTCTGGGCTCCTCCTGCTTTCTGCTATTCTGTCTCTAGTGGAATTGTGTTACTGTAGAGAGAGATTCGTCCCCCAAGGCGATTTGTATTGAGTATGACTGACTCAGAGTACCAAAACTTCCTCAGTGTTCTACCTTCTTTTGAGCCCTTACTCTGTGTTTCTGTTAGTGAGCTTTAGTTCACTTGTGCAAAGCGCCATTTTCAGGCAATGTTGCTATTCAGAGGACTTAGTTGCCTCGTTGGCATCTTGGTAAAACAGTTTCAGAGATCTGACAGTGACAGTATTAAACCTGACTGGAAAGGGTTGTGGCAGATTCTGAGAATGAAGTAGTTAGCTCAACATCTGGCTTTCTTTGGAGAGCAAAGAAAGGAGAGTGTCAAGAGACGGAGTACAGTCTTTAGAGAATGAGGCTGTTGTGGGTTGGGGCTTTATTTGTGCATTTGCTTGTAAGACAGAAAAAAGAAAAAAGAAAGAAAAAGGAAGGAAGGAAAGGAAGAGAGAGAGAGGAAAAGAAAGAAAGAAAGAAAGAAAGAAAGAAAGAAAGAAAGAAAGAAAGAAAGAAAGAAAGATGCAGGTAGGCATGAAGGTGCTGAAGTTCTGGGGCTGTCCTCAGACTTTGGTGGTCTGGTTTCGGGGTTTGCCATCAAGGAAGGTCTTTCACGGTGTAAATGCTTTGGCTTCTGTCACTGTGGCTGCTTGAGTTTAATCAAGGTGGTGACATGTAAGAAGTGCTCCAGCCCTTGACTCTGATCGGGGCATCGTTCCGGAGAACGATAAGGCTCAAGCGTGTTGGTGTGGACGCGAGTGTTGTCAGGCTTCAGTAAACTCAGTACACCGCTGGCTCACGTAACAAGAGTCAAAACAGGCAGCATTTCAAGAGGCTCAGCTTCTAATCTGAAGCTTCCTCTTTAGTCTGCGGTATCTGTTTGTACTTTCATTATGTCATTGGTCGGGTTTACTGTGCCTGCTCATGTGCTTTTGTGCCTCAGAGGACAGCGTGTAGTTCTGGGTTCTCTTTCTACCACATGGGCTGTGGAGATGGACCAGCCCTTCCAACTTGGCAAGCTCCTTTACCCACTGAGTCATCTCACTGGCTACTTGTACTTTTATCAAAGTAAAATACAAATTGGCTTTAAAAAAAAATTGTTTTACGTCTTTTTAATCTTTTTATCTTGCTGCCCCAGTAGAAGATAGTAATGAACAAGAGAATGTCCAATGCAAACAGAAGCAGAAAGGGAAAAGTAGTAACAAAAGGTCAGGTTAACTTCACCCGAAGACTGTCCAGGAGGTAATGAGTAAATGTGATGTAATCAAAAAGCAAAACAGTGTGCTGGAAATTAGAGGAGCAACACAAATGCTGATCTTCAACTAATATCCGTGTTTCTTTTTTCCAGAAAGAAAAAAAGGGTCTACTGAAGCTCCTCTCTGGGGCTTCCACCAAACGCAAGCCCCGAGTCTCCCCGCCAGCCTCACCTACCTTGGATGTGGAGCTGGGTGCGGCAGACATGCCCTTGCAGGGAGCAGTGGGTCCTGAGTTGCCGCTAGGGGGCGGTCACGGCCGGGCGGCCTCCTGCTCCACAGATGGAGATGGCCCAGTGGTCTCGGGGACAGCAGCCTTAGCCCAAGATGCTTTCCATCGCAAGGCAAGCTCCCTGGACTCCGCAGTGCCCATCGCCCCACCACCTCGGCAGGCCTGCTCCTCCCTGGGTCCCGTCATGAATGAGGCCAGGCCTGTTGTTTGTGAAAGGTGAGTCCCCCTCCTCTCTTGGAGAGAATGAAAGAAGTAAATAGCGAGCTCTAGGCTGGACATTTTATTCTCATCTAGAAGATAATTTTCTACAGCGTCCTGAAATTTCAAGCCGAATTGGTAATGACATTCGAGCTCAGTCTTCCTTGTTCTGCTCGCTACAGCAAACGGTTCCCCTGATCTCCTTCATTAATTCTAACACGCCAGCCTTCCCCTGCTTTCTAGTTATTGGCTCCAGATTCATATCTACATGACATCTGCCAGTCACTGTCTAATCCAGGGATTCTCAACCTTCCTAATGTCGCGACCCTTTAATACACTTCCTCATGCTGTGGTGACCTCCAACTAAAAATTTTCATTGCTACTTCATAGCTGTAATTTTGCTCCTGTTATAAATCATAATGTAAATATTGTTAGAGGTAGCGGTTTTGCGAAAGAGGTTAAAACCCACAGGCTAAGAACCTCTGCAATCCTTTGTGTCTGTTAGGAGCTTACACCGCTACCCGGTAGAGGTAAGGCACCCGGACCATCCTGCTACCCAGAGAAGTTTTTTGCTTTCTTCTGAGCCAGAAGAACATAGTGTAGGTTCAGATGGCTCTCTCTGTTAGTCCACTCAGAATGAGAAATATTCTCTTACTGATTCTGGCTTTGAACAGCGCTAACAAGTGGGAATTCTGTTTCATGCAGTCGTGGGGGTCTAGGCCTGTGGTAGGGAAGAAAATACACTTAATAAGATATATATCTACCAGAATTATAAAAACTGGAGAGTTAACTGCTACTCATTACCAAAGAAATGTCATGCAGTGCATGCAAATTACAGTTCTGTTTTCATATAATGTAAACACTTCAGCCTCCTCTGTTTGTTTCTGTATACTTCATTCTCTCTAGACTCGAATTTTATAAGATAAGCGCATTTCTAGCTTTTAGAGGTTCTCTCTTTGGCTGACATTCTCTGTGTTGCAGGGTTGGTAGTGGAAGCTTCAGCTCCTCTCAAACTCCTGAACTCAAGTAGCTCCCACCTCCGCCTGCCAAGCGGAGCTAGCACTGTCGGCGGGCATCACTGTGCCTGACTTTGTGTGGGAGATTGGAAGTTTCTTGTGAGACATTATCATTTAAAATGGATTTAGGCTGGAGAGATGACTCAGCCATTAACAGCATTCACTTTTCCTGCAGAGGACCCGAGTTCAGTCCCCTGCCCCAGAACAATTTACTCTTCTTGCCTCTTTGGGTACTTGCATTCAGGTGTCACACACGAACAAATACATCTTAAAAATAATAATAATAATAACAAAATCACCTGAATTCACTTTTCCCTTGTATTTCAATTGGAACTGTATAAAACATTTGTATTGAAGCTTTATGATTTTGTGGCCCATTTTCAATTAAAAGTGGACTATGAAAGTGGGGGATAAATGTCAAACAACCTATGTTTATAAAGTACACTTTATTATGCACTTTCATAAAGAGGTAAAATAATTTCCTGTAGTTGTGACTCATACAAAGCCAGTTTTGAAATGACATATTGCCCTAAAAATGCCCCCACCCCCGCCACACACATCCTCTATGTTTCCTCTTATCCATTGTGTTCTCCGTGAAGCTTTGAAACTGAGTCCCAGCTTCGCTCATGCTTTGATTCTGGCGTCAGCCTCACTCCCGCAGAGTTCTGCTGCTGCTGTCCAGGGACAACGCCTCCTGTCCCCGGAGCTAGTCCAGGTAGTTAGCCTGTCTCCTCACTTCTGCCACAACGGCTTCCTCTCTCCCTCCAGGCCCTGCTCTGCAGTTTTCCTCAGGCCCGAGGGGCCCTTTACTTTGTTCCCCTCATCCTTTGTGGGATCTGTTGGGACTGTTTGGAACGATGGCTCACTCTGCCCACATTCTCCCTAGGCCTTGGCTGGGCACTGCTGCCTCATCGCCACCCCCATTATGCATTCCTTTTCAGTCGCCAGATGTCCTCAATCTCTGCGGCTTCTGCATTCCTATTCTTCCTCTTAAAAAGCCCTTCCCAACAGCAGGCTCTGCCTTTTAGGCCATCTGAAAGGAGAGCTGCTAACCAGACAGGTGATGGGTTTGGGGAGTGAGGGAGGCACATCAGATAGGGAACATGAAGAATTTAATGACGGGACAGATGGACATGGGCACTCTGGAAATCTCTGGCAGGTTTTTATATAGCCATTTCAATTTTTAGGAGAGGGAAGGGGATCCTTAGGAAAGATTTCAGCCCGACTTTATATTTTTATAATCCATATGCTCATTGGAATATTAAATGTAATAGCCAGCCCCAGCAACTTTCCATTGCCCTTTGCTTTTTCTTTGCACAGCACTGGTAATGGTATTTATTTAAGTTGGATGCTTAAGTCTGTCTGACTGTAAAAACAACGGGAAAGTGGTCTGTTATCCACCAGGAATGGGGGGTTTTGGTTAATAGAGACCTAGCAAACATATCATTTAAGGATTACCTGTTTGCATATTTTGAAACTTTCAACACAGGGAAAAGTACTTAAAGCCTCAAATGGAGGAAGTGTGATCCAGAAAGCACTTGAGAGGCTTTGCTCCTTCCTTCACAGGGCACACACCAGCCCTGGGTTCATAGTGCGGGACTCCGTCTGAAGGACTTGCATGAAAACGTGTTTCAGGGTGTGATCCTCAGATGGAATGAGCCCACATTCATCCTCAGGACTCAGCAAGAACAAGTGGAAAGTCCCCTCTCCCACTGTGGTCCTATTTCATAAATCTTTGGGGGAGGTGGGGGAGGGGGCAAAGTTAAAAAAAGTGACTGAGGTAGCTGTCAGTGGAAAGGAGCAGTCACATGACACGAAGAGGCAGAGTCTCATGATGAGGAAGGATGAACCTTGAAGTGTGTTGACAGGTCTTGGTGTCAGCTGAGAGAAAAGTCTCCTGGGGAACAAAGGGATTCTTTTGTGTTTGTGCGAGAGACGGCTACAGAAAGCAAGCAAGAAATAGAATGGTATACTGGAGGCTGGGGATGTGTAGTTGACGGCAGCAGAAATCACGGGACAAATATTTTTAGGTTCTGTTTGAGAGGATGGAGGAAAAAATAATTGGGAGATTGCAGAGTGAAAGTAGAAATAACATATTTCAGATGAGATGGAAAATAAAAGTACATGTGACTTGACACACATGCACACACGCGTGCACACACATATGCATACACAGATGGCTTAGGGAAGCGCAGCCAGTCACCTTTACCTGTGTGTGTTTTGAAGTTTAGGAATTAAAGCAATAACCACATACCCTCAGTTGGGAAAGAACCCATGGTCTTTGATCAGGGGTTAAACTAGCATGCTTAGAAACACCCCAATTGGATAGCGGTAGATTTGCGGAAGGCAGTTGGGTTTAACCAGCATGATGAATTTCTTTGAGTCAGTGACAATGAGCCCACTGGGTGAAGCCATGGACATAATTCATTTGGACTTTGCACATGATGCAAAGCCAGCTCATGTGATTTTGCCAGAAATAGTTAATTGGATATTAGATTGCTGTGACAACTGGCAGGAAGCAGTAAATGGTTACTCACCCAGCCCAGGCTGATGGAGTGCTTCTCGGGGTCACAGGGGGACTCACGGCAGGCATATGAGGGCAGATTAGAAATGACAGCATGGGAACTAGGGACAGCCAATGAAGGCAGAAAAAGGAATGAAAGAAATGGAAAATGTGGCACTAATGAAAGACTACAAGTGTCTGTACAGATGGGAGTTAGAATGCTATGACCCAAACCAGAAGTTTGGTGTCATCTGTAATGCGATAGTGTGCCTTCTTCATACAACAGCAAGGATATTTCTCCAGCCCCACCCATCCTTGTGCCTGTGGCAGCCACCTAGAGGTGGTAGCCCATTTAAAGCGGAAACAAGCCACGCCCAGTGTGCTTTGTTCAAAGGGACTGATGTACTTTCCAACAGCCAGAATGCCTGTCAGCCCTTCTCTCCCTTCTCCCCACCTCTCTCCTTCCTTCTCATGCAAACACATGCCCTACCCATGCTATCCTGCAGTCTTCCACTCACTCTGTGTGTCTCTCCTTTTTTTTCACTAATATTTCCATTGTTTTTAGTTATTGACGCATCTCATTTTTTAATTGTGTAAAATATAGTTAACCCACAGGCAGATATAATGCAGAGTGTGGACTGAGCTAAATGCCATGAGAAATACACACGGGTTCCTCTGGGATCTAGTCGAGCGTGAAATTACTTCCAGGTATGGGGGCTGGAGGTTTCAGAGGGGAGATTTGGAGCCAGACCTTGAGAGATTGATAGGGCGTGGATGGACAGAGATATTGTCAAAGAAATTCCCAGTCCAAGGACTTGCGTGAGCTAGTATGTGGAGTAGGAGGAGCGAGGCTATAAGAGACATAGTCAGGCTTCGGAATGTTGTGGTGATGATAGCAGCTATCGCTTGCTCTAAAGCAGGATTAAGGCCAGATTGTCGAGGGCTTTGTATAGCGGTGTGAGGATTAACCTTACAGACAGTGAGAGCCTGTTAATGGTTTCTCACAATGGGCTCCTACAGGTGGAATCACTGAATGTAAATCTTTGAGTTGTGTGTGCAATGGATTGGGGACAGGAAGAAATAGGATGCAAAAAGAAGGCAGCACAATGAGGTCGCCAGCCAGGATGGTGAGGATGGCAGTGAAGAGGGCTGATTTGGTCAGGTACAGGTGTTGGAGGTGGCTCAGAAGGTCTGGAGACTGACTTTGGTTCAAGATGTTCAGAAGTGCCCAGGATCCCTAGTCACACAAAGGCAAGCATAAACCCAGCGAGATAGCGGGTGGGACAGCAGACGTAGGCCTTCACAGCTGTGTCACACATCTGTTTGCTGGTCTCTAAATATTCCACTTGGCAGGGCTTTTTGGTGCCCGAGCTCACTAGGCTTTCCTGCCAGCGTTTGGCTTTCTGGGTCTGTGTGAGAAGTCTCAGTACAAACCACCTCATGAGGCCCAAGGCCAAGGGCTGAGCTGGAAGGCTTCTAAGTGGAGTCTGTCACTGCCGCACCTGGCTGTCCTCACATGATGAAGACTGTGTCACAGTTTCCACTATGCACAGGGCTCCTCGCGCCACCCCTCCCCCTCGAGCGCTATAACTTAGCAATGGAAATTTGCTCCCACTGGGAGCTTGGCAGGAAGATAATGTTCTTAGCCCCGCAGCCTTTCTAGTGCTCGGTTTTCTGACAAAATTGGTTTAGTGCATTTTTATAAAATGCAAATATTAATCTAATTCACTTCGAGTTTTTCAAACTATTCTTGTTCCATTTTACCTTAAAGCAGCTTGCAGACTGCCAGTCAGAAATGGATCTCGTGAGAGATGTTCTCAGAATAAGCTTTCAGTCAGTGCTACATGCCCCTCCTGAGTGGCACGGCTTTGCTGAAACTTTAACTCGCCCCCAATGGCAACTACATCATTGCTTTTTATGTGGATTGTTAGCCTGTTGGCATCAGACTTGAGAAATCACATCTGGGTCCTTTCTTTAGATCAGCCCACAATGAAGTTGTGAGTTTGCTTTTAAAGATGTCAGGGAAAGGATTCCAAAACTCTATGTCATTCTAAAGTGTGTGAATGCTCAGTGTCGGGGTGTTCTTTAACTTGTGGCCTGAGTTCATTTGTCAGCCATGGGCTAAACTATGCCTTAAAAGTCCCCTCCAGACCTCTGTGTACTCTTGAGTAAGCCACATGCTTGAAGTAGAAGCTGACATTCTGGTGGAGTCTGTCACCACCGTACTAAGGACATCACTCTTACAATCTCATTATTCTGCCTGTGAAATACATTGCCTAACTCACTGAAGCCCCATTCCCCAGGTGAGGAAACTCTGGCTCAGTTAAGATGCTCTCCCTGACCATAAAGACTGTGTCAATCCCCCTCCACCCACAGTACCTCACCTCTTCCCCTGCTCTGCATTTGACTGACCTCGTCTGTCAACCCTCATGTCTGAGTTGACTGAACCCTTCTTGGAAAGGATAAACCAACCCAGTGTTGAGCTTTGGCTGCAGGCCTGGGAGGGTACCCTGTGCCCCAAGGAGCTGAGTAATTGTTGGGTAGCTATATATGAAAAATGAGACCACTTGCTGTGATCTCCCCCAATGTGGGTAGATTCTGGCTGTTCTGGGATGGGGCTTGAAGGAGGAACCAAGCTGTAAAGATGCTTGACTGGGGATCAAGGGTCCCGTTTTAAGGTGGCTCCTTCATGTTACCGTTGACTGGTTTGGGGAAGAAGCTTCCGATCTTCATACGGTGCCCTCCTTAGGGATATCCAGTAGCCTCATTCGTGTTGCCTGATTTTCCCCATCTTTGGTTACCTAGCCTCCAAAATCACACTGTCACAGGGCATCCCTGTGCATTTCAGAAGAAAACTCTGAGAGCGTGAGAACAGTAGAGGCAAGGATGACTGGAAGATGGCTTCAGTGCACCATCACTTACCTCAATTGGGAAAAGCAAGAGGAAGGAGAAAGAGAATGTCTAGTAGAGAAAAGACTCGGGTGGGGGGGACCCCAAAATGAGTTACCACTGCCTTGCTTCCTTAGCTGCTAATCATAGTTCTGCATTAGAGACTGAAGCAGGAGGCAGGAGGAGAGGGGATGCTAACCCACAAGGCTACTGGGTTATTTAAGCTATACCTCTTTCCACTCAACGTCTGAATTGAGAACCAAGGACAAATTGATTGGGACTAAGGATGGTTGGAATGTCAGCGTCACTACTAATGGTGGTAAACAAAATTTGAAGCCACAGTTCTCTGCTCTCTGTGTGGACCTTGGGACCTTCTTCTCACCAGGGAACTTGGCCATGTAAGGCAGGCAAACTTCCTCAGAACCATTGCCTTCTGGATATCAAACTCAGTATAAGGATACAGAAGGTGTCTCTCTAGGTAACAGACCTGGCACCCCACCTCTCCTGGCTCATAGTGGGAAGGCAGAGCAGAGCCCATACAGTCTGTAGGAACAAAGTCACAGCTGCTGTGAGCTCTGAAATCAAATCAACTCGTCTCTTCCTAGAGTAGAGGGTAGGACAGAAATGGTTCCCCTGTTAAAAGTCCATATAAAACACAGCCTTTGGTATGGCCAAGATACAAAATACTGGAAGCAGATAAAAATGTTCTTCCCTGTGTAGGTAGTTCAACCACACCAGCCTGGTCATTACTAGTGGATTAAAATGAATACCCAGGCTCCGTCTTTGTTAATGCCAAGTCTGCTAAACAGAGATTTGCTGTATTTTGAGTTTTATGGACTCTTGTAAATTCATGTGTAAACCCTGTTTGCATGGAGGCACTGGGCTGACCGACGATGCATCATCTTTACTGCTGATCTGAATAGTTTACTTCTCTTCCATAGGCACAGGGTGGTGGTTTCCTACCCTCCTCAGAGCGAGGCGGAACTTGAACTCAAAGAAGGAGATATTGTGTTTGTTCATAAAAAACGCGAGGATGGCTGGTTCAAAGGCACATTACAAAGAAATGGGAAGACCGGCCTTTTCCCGGGGAGCTTTGTGGAAAACATCTGATCTGAAGAAGACTCCACACTGAGAAAGGGTGACATCACATCACGTGACTAAGAGCACAAGGCAGCATCATAGGAAGCGCACATCTGTGGACTTCTAGGTCTCCAAGAGCTGAGCAGAGAATGAACACGTGACTCCAGAGCCGGGACCTGGTTACCCCAGCGGGCAGAGTGAAGGTGGCACCTGCGTGGGTTCCATCCCTCTGGGTTCTGATGTGTAAAGTGTGCCTTGTACTGTCTAATGGACTATACAGAGAAATGTCTTTTTTTTTAAAGATGTATAACTAAAATGGACAATTGTTTACAAGGCTTAACTAATTTATTTGCTTTTTTTAAAACTTGAACTTTCTTGTAATAGCAAATTCTTTGGATTATGATTTTTAAAAATTATTAATTTATGAAATGATGGCTAAGGAGAAGCTGGATTCTCTCCTGTTGAGAGCAAGAGATTCTTTTTGACATAGAATGCACCCCCCTCCCCTGCTCGCTGCCCTCCTCCCCCAGTTATATTTTGCTTCTTTTAGACAAAAATGCCAGTTTTCCAAACAGACAACTGAATACTGACCATCCAAGGATCTGGGGCGGGGAGACAGTGGCTTCTGGCTAGAAGAGTTAGTGGGACCATCTCTCTGCTTTGTTCAGAAACCAACCCGAAGATCTAATCCTTGATTTCATTTTGTGGGTTTTTCATTTTCCTAGAATGAAGTGGGTAAAGAAAGAAGGAAAATAAAGCACAACCGTTGCCTAAAAATATGTATTTGTTTGCTAGCACAAGCAGCTCCGTGTGTTGGTTGGGAAGTAGGAGAAACTGAAGTTGTAGTCGCTGTGTGTGAATGACTTTGAAATGTAATTCCTGTTTTACCCTCAAGTGAATCTGCATGCCCAAGACACAGTAAAAATTTGTGAGCCAGTGGTGGTAAGAGATGCGCTCGCGTTGAAGTCGAGAGCTGTCAGAAACACAGGGAAAGTTCCCGTTCATCCATTGTGAGTCCTCCGCCATCTTGCATGTATTCGTGGATCCCCACAGTGATGTGGACTGTGCATGGTGTGTATATGTCGCTGCAGTTTCCACTCAGAACTGACCAATACAGGAGGTTTAAACAATAAACAGCATTCTCTTGTCTACCCCACCACCACTACTGACTGAGATGTCTTGAGTGTGCTTGCTCGCTCTTGGAAGGCGTACATTAGCCAGCACACCAGTGGTCCGTTAAATGCTCTGTCATATGTGCCCTCCCAGCGGACTGATGTGAAGGGCGAGTGTATCCAGGAGACCACTTGCTCATGTGACTGTGTAGAAGCTCCACAAGGCTTGCTGGGAGTGGCTGTGCCCACACCTTACAATTGCTGCAGGGTCCAGCCGAGCCCATCTTTTTATATCTATCCTTTGATGTCTGGTAGTGTCTTCTTCCAGTCTCATCCCAGCCGTGGGTCTGGGTAGTCTTGGAAGCAGCTGGAGGAAAGACAGCCAGGTAGTGAATGAGATTGTTCTACAGTTCTCTTCTGGGTAACTTAAGGAAGGAGGGCAACATACCACCAGCCTTTGCCTTTTCCCTTTTTAACTGTGAGAAGAAAGTAGCTGGGAAATATCCACATGAACTGAAGAATCAAGTAATGGCAAGAGATTCCATTGTCTTCAAAAGTTATGTAATGTGGTTGGAAGTGGAATCATTCCTGTTAATCATTCTTTTGATAAAAAAAAAAACACTGTATATTACGTTCCTTTGTGTTGATTTTTTTTTAAAAAAATACTTTACTTGGATATTCATGTAATATATAAAGGTTTGGGGAAATGAACTTTAGTTAGCAAAAAAGCTGACATCAGCTTTCATCTGTGTGAGTTGACACCAATGTGTCATAATATTCTTTATTTTGGGAAATTCGTGTATTTTATAGAAATTTTAAAAAAGCAAAAAGACTACTACCAGTTAAGAGGATTTTTTTTACCTGTCTTTTCTCCATATTTTCAGCTATGTGATTGAAGTGTCCTTGGTAATAGTTCCCTGGTATAAAGTTGATTAAAATGTCATCTCTTGGTAGAAGATTAGGTGATATAATGTGTGGGCTTCCTATTGGTTGTTTTGGAGACAGTAGATGGATGTTGTAACAAGGGCTTGTTACACAGTGGTGGTAATGATAAAATTACACTTTGTCATTCCGTTTGTGTTAATTTTGAGGACTGGATAAAAGGTTTCATTATTAAAAGTTGATGTTCATCCCTTCTATGCCCTTTGTATCAGTCTTTGAAATATTTGCTCTTTAAAATGAATAAAAATAAAACACCTTGGGGCTGGAGGGGTGGCTCAGCCATTGAGAGCATGGACCTGAACTCAGGTCTCGCACTGGTCAGCTCACAGCTGCCTGTAATTCCAACTCCAGGGGACCCAATACTCTCTGACCTCTTCAGCATTGTACTTAGGAACATACACACACACTCAGAGAGATTTTGAAAACTTGATCACTTTTGATTTAATTTCTTTTATTATTAATTCATTTATTCTTTGACTTAATTTCTAAATGGCAAAATTCTTTGCATGCAGCTCAGACTGGAGGTGCCTCCTATGATGGTCAGTCTGGTGGTTATGATTTCTTTTCCCTTTCAAACAAACCTTAATTGATCTAAGAAGCCTAAACTCTTCAAAGAATTTCTGGGTCTCGGAAGATAGTCTGTAACCCTTGCTGAGGTCAGTCCTTCCAAGATTCCTAAACTAGCCTAGCGAGTGCATGATTTCTAAGTGTGGGCGTAGCAGAGCCAAGCACATGACCACTCCAGGTCTGCTGTGGCGTGGGAACCCTGTCCCTCAGCTGACCATGATTTTAATCTCCCATGAAATGAAAGGCCCATGCAAGTCTTGTTTAAAAGTATGTTTTTGTTGACTTTGGGTGACCATATCAAATTACTTGTAAGAATTAAAGGTCAGGGATTCTAGGTTGTATTGAAGCTGTATCCCAGAATCTCCCTTTGTAATTGCCTGTGTGAGCCAATTATGACATAGGCTCCTCCTGGTCTTGCCCTGTATACCTGCTGAAGATGAGAGGCAACAAAGAAAGGGTCGCTGTTTGAAGAGTCTCGTCTTTTCTCCTCTCTCTCTTTCCTTTTCCTCTTTTCTCCCTTCCTTCCTTTCTTTTTCTTTCTCTCTCTCCCTCCCTCCCTCCTTCTTTCTCCTTCTTTCTTTTTTTGAGACAATCTCTCTATGTAGCTGACTAACCTAGAACTTGCCACATAGACCAGACTGGCCCCAAAACTCACAGAAATCAGCTTTTCTCTGCCTCCCTGAGTCCTGGGGTTAAAGGAATGTGCCATATCGTGTTTAAATGTGTAATATTAGTTTCATCAATTTTAATAAAAATCTTTTACCTTCTCCCTGTAGGGAATATGGTATAGAATAAATGCCTTTCAGGGTCTAAGTGCATTCCAAAGGAACGCAAAGGAACAGACAAAGGCACTGTTTACAAGGGCTGCACACTTAATTTTCTGTTCCTATAATAAAAGGACATTTTCTTGAGATGGCATTTCATCGTGTAGGCCAGGCTGCCTTTAAGGTCCTGGACTTAAGCGATCCTCCTGACTTAGACTCTAAATTTCCCAAAAAGCTAGAACCATAGATATGGACCATCATGTTCAGTTTAGGACCAGGTTTTTAAAGCCCCTAGAGCGTCAGGGATTGTTCTGACTCGGGGTTATAACAACTCTAGAATTTACATTTGGAAAGGTCTTTTATTTAATGCCTTGTTTGTATGTATCCATAGGAAGCTTTTTTATTTTTTCAATTGTGTGTGTGTGTGTGTGTGTGTGTGTGGTATATATGTAGTATGTGTGCCCCAGCATTTGACATCAGAGGAGAACTTTGCAGAATCAGTTTTCTCCTCCTACCTTTCCATGGGATCCAGGGATTGAACTTCAGTTGGCAGGCATGCTTGGTAAGCTCCTTTATCTGCTGAGCAATCTCAGCCCTTATCACTATTATTATTATTATGCACAGGGTGGGCTGGGGCATGCACAATGATCAGGAATCAGCTCTCCCACTATGTGCTCTGGGTGTCTAACTTGGATCATCAAGCTTACTTATGCAGCAAGTGCTTTTACCCACTGAACCATTTTTCTGGCTCATGTGAAGTTATTTATTTTTTTTATGTATTTTAAACCAATTAAGCTGCGCTTATCAAGTAAAGTCCAACTGAAAACACTTCAACAAAGGGAGCTTGTCTGCCTCTGAAATAAACCCAAGTGTGCTTACAAAGGAGACTAGCCAGTTTGGCAAAGGGGAGGGACCCTCCTGTGGATCCAGACTGTGGGGAGTGCTTGGGACTTTGCTCTGCCCCACAGACCCTTATCAGCAGACACAGGAAGGAGCTCTCAGACTGAGTAGCTGACCAGCCAAAGTAAACAGTGACAGCTTTACTATACTCGTCTCTGGTTGGTAGATTTGTGTTTCCTATTACAGTTAACCCTTGAGCAATGCAGTTTTAAACTGGGCAGGTCCACTGTATATATAAAATTTAGAGATTTGTGACAGTTTGTGGGATGGCGGGCGGGGGGGGGGGCGGCGGCGGGGAGACACCACAAACCCAAGCAATATCAAGCAAAACCAAAAAGCATACAATATATGTAGATAACAGTCTCTCATTCACTACCATAAAATACACACGGATCTGTTATTTTAAAAGTTAAAAATTTATCAAAACTTACACAAACACAGACTGCCTGAAGCATTATCTGCAGCAGCTGAAATGAAGAAACACAAACAGAAAAAAAAAAAGACATGCTTGTAGACATAAGACGCAGCATAAATCATAACTGCCTAAAAGGGCCTGCAGTGATCCTGCAGCCGCCTGCTGGTGCTGTTGCCGAGAACCTAGGAGGGGAAGCACCTGCTTAAACCCCCTTGTGAGCACGGGATCCACACGTGACCCTTCCTCTCGCGAGGAAGTGAGCAGCAGTCAGCAGTAATGGCCCGCAGTGTTCGCACGTGTTTTTCCCAGTATAAGACATGGAAGACTTGTGCTAACCAACTGCTGGTGTCCACAGCGAGGCTCCCAGGCCACTAGCTGAGTTGTTAGAGAGGTACATGCAGGCTTTAGACTCCATGAGGAAGTTGGCACCCCTGACACCTGCATTGTTCACATGTCCAAGCACTCTGATCTAGCTTAGATTTCTGTTTCAGAACACCATACAGAACTTGCTCAGCGTGGCTTCTCGTCTCCCACAAGGGGCAGGAGTCTGGTAATGATGTGGAGGGTAACTGCAGGTGACATTAATCTTTGAGTCCCCATTCCCTATATTTGTACAGGGTCAGACTAAGTAGTATAATGGTACCATTCAGTCTCCAAAGATAAGGGAATTATCCCAGGTACGACTGGTGAGCCAGATACCACTGCCATTGCCTTCGCCTTAGAGAAAATATTTGGTTCCAAGATGTTGCTGACCTCGGAGTTGAATCTTTCAAGATTGGAATGCTTGTAAAGGAATAATAAGAGAGAGAAAGAGTGAAGTGAGAAAGCCCTACTAAATAGGACTCAAGCCCAATGTCTGTAGAAGAAAAAAAAGAGTTCAACGACAGAAAATTTGAAGTATCTACACTGTAAAACACTATAACCAAAGTCAAAACAATGATGGGTGGGGGAATGTAATTCAGAAGTTTTCAACCTGTGGGCCACGGCCCCTTTGGGGGTTGAAAGACCCTTTCACAGGGGTTGCCAAAGACCATCAGAAAACATCATGATTCATAACAGTAGCAAAATTACAGTTAAGAAGTAGCAACAAAAATAATTTTATGGTTGGGGGCCACCACAAGGTGAGGGAGTGTATTAAAGGGTGGTGCCGTCAGGAGGGCTGAGAACCACCGCTGTAACAAGATACTGCCTTTACATGTAAAGGGCTCGTATAGATCAGAACAACAACTCGTTGACAGAACCTGCCTTTGTATCTTGTCTTTTATAATCTGGGGCTAGTTTAACAGTTCATTTTCCAGTCCTCCAAGTTGGATACAGCTAGCTGTCTTACTAGCTAGGTTGAATTGTCATTGTATGACATAGTATGGATATGTAGCCCAGGTTGACCTCAAAGTCAAGATTCTCCTGCCTCAGCCTCCCCAGTGCCAAGATTCTAGACACATACCCCCATGCCTGGGATTCTGCTGGGTTCTCACTGAGATATAAGTAAGGGGGTAAAAGGAACTTCTGCTAGATTATTCTTGGGGGAGCCACAAACCCTTTGTCATTTTGTGTACCTGGTGCTTGCTACCCTTCCTTCAAGGATACCATGTAGCCAGGGCTACTGTAGTTCAGTGACTATCTTGAGCCACATTTTGTAATTTTACGAGGAATTCTTTAGATAGAGCTATAAGCAGAGCCAAGAGATGCTCAGGAAAGCCCTGATTATTATACTCACGGGCTCTAGAGAATTCAGGAAGCGGGCTATAGCACTCAAGGCCATTAAAGGAAAAGAAAAAATTAAAAATGAACAAACAAAATAACTCGGAGTGGTCAGGAGGCAGAAGATAGGAACAAAGGAAACGTTTAGGCCACTGCTATATTGGATTCTAGCAGGAAATCCAAGTTGGACAGGATGAACAGTTTGCGTAATTTCAGCAGCTTTAGGCTATTGGGGTGGTCTCTAGAAGCCTGGCACCTGGCCCTGGGCAATGAAGGCCGAGGAATGCTGGGGTGCCCGTGGGTAGAGGAGGCCCAGTGCTAGTGTGGGTGGGTAGTTTGTATATCAAGGCTTGTTCCCACAGGCCCCTGGTTACATTTCATAACTGCTCATCCCTTAGAAAGGAGCAGTTTTTATCTACAAACCCAGGAGGTCTAGGGAGAGAGAGCATGTCTCTGTACCTGCACCGGCAACAGTAGAGGGGGAGAGAGTCTGTGAACCTGCACACCCAACATATGCATGTGGAGGTCAGAGGCCCGCTCTGGGAGTCTGTTCTCTCCATGAGTCCCAGGGTCAGATTCATCAGGCTTGGCAGCAAGCCACTTTATCCACAAAGCCATTCTTTATCTCATAAGACATTCTCCTTTTTTTTTAGATATCAAAACATTATAACAGAGAAAAATTATAAATGCATATGAACTACAAAGTATTCTTAAAAGTGGAAGCTACTCACGTACTGAGATGGTAAAGAATGAAGTTGAAGGCTAAGTCTCATCCCAGTTAAGTCTCCTCCTCTGCTCAGTGAAGCCACACCCATCTGACACACCAGAGGCCCTGACTTCCATTCCCCAGTGATGGGGGAAACAATTCAAGATCATGATGAAGCTGCAGGCTTAATGCAACCTAAATTATTTCTCTCTAGCTGGGCTGCATATGAGACTAGTCTTGAGAGAAAGCCACTGTGCTCTGGTCTCTTTCCACCACCAGTCTATTGTTCCCAGAAACTGGAAGTTCATCAAAGATAAATTAGCTGGATTCTGGTGGCACCTGCCTGTGGTCCCGGGAGGCAGGAGGATTGCAAGTTAGAAGACAGCCTGGGTCTATCAAGGAGAACTCGAATAAGATAAAACATTCCAGCCAAGCGAACCAGCGAGGGAACGGCAGCTCTTCACCACTGTGCTCCTCCGAATCCATCCCCCAGTCTCATCTCCAGCTCTGCAGCGAACCATGTGTTGAGGCCTCCCTCCCTTCCCTCCCTGCCCCCAGCTCCAGTGGATCGCATAGGTCTCCTAACATCCCTTTCCCCACTCACCACTTTATTCTGGCCCAACTCCAGCAGGCACTCCCTGGGAACCCACAGGCCATTCGGGCAGGCAAAGCAGGTAGGCTGAAGGCAGATCTTGACTACGCCATCCACCCATTCCTTGAAGCCCAACCCCCTAGTCTCGTCCCCAGCTTTGTAGCTGACCACTTGCTTCAGCCTCTCCTCACTCTATACCCCCATTCCAGAGACACTTGCTCAACCATGTTCATTGCTGCTCAATTCATAATAACCCAAAATTGGATGTCCCTCAGCAGATACAGGGATAAAGAAAATGTGGTACATTTGCACAACGACATATTACTTAGCTGTTAAAAAAATGTAATCATGAAATCTATAGATAAATGGATGGAACTAGAAAAAAATCATCCTGAGTCAGGTGACACAGACCCAGAAAGACAAATATGGTATGTGTTTGCTTATATGTGGATACTACCTGTTATGTCGGTGATAAACAACCTACAAATCCATGGAATCACAGAGGTTGGTTATAGAGTAAGGGCCTGGTAGTGGGGTAGGGGAAGATAGATATCCCTACAAAAGGTAAATAGAATGGATAGTTATGAATAGATGGGGGTAGGGACTAGAACAGGAGAGTGAGATGGAAGAGGGTGATGATATAGGAAGAGACAGCTAAAATTAAGGGCCATTTGAGGGGTAGTTTGGGAACCTTATACAGTAGAAGATTTCTAAAATATGTACATATGTGAAGGCAATCTAAATGAAGTCACCAACTAATGGAGATAAAATACCAACTAGCCGTCTCTTGTTACCAGCTGAATCTTCCAGTACCAGGAATGGGATACATCTAATTGCATTGTTGGCCAAAGGGGTCCCGTGGGAACCTCCAAACAAACCAGACTCTTGCCAAGACTATAGGTTGCTCTCCACAAACTGACAGCAAGGCCCCATTGCTTAAAACAACACCCACACAACTCATTGAACATGGAGAAGTTGAGCTGGTGAGTGCATAGAACCTCCACCCCTACATTCTTTGGTACAGGAAGGTACTCTGCAGGCTACCAAAGAGATATGTGAACACTGACCCAGCCACAAACCATTTGATTGACAATGGTGTCCTGCCTGCAAGATATGTTAGTGCAATGGTGGCCAAAACTTGTGGGACTCACCAATCAATATCTGATTTGACTTAAGGCCTACTCCACAAGTGGGACCCCACTAATTGGGTGACCAAGAACCTGAGACTAGATAGTCCAAAGACTAGGGAAAAACCAAATACTGATGTTCTAAAAAATAACATAGCAATAAAATGACTCCTAATGACATTCTGCTACAGTCATAGATCAGTGCCTTACTCAGCCATCATTACAGGTGCAAATGGGAACAAATACAGAGACCCACTGTTGTGGAACATTAGTCTAAGGTGTGTTACATTCATTTAAGCCATGGAATATTTTTTAATGATGCAAAGATGTGTTGCATTCTTTTATGTTGCATTTGTTTCACTCTGTGAAGCTGTGTTACTGTGCTTGCCTAAAATACCTGATTGATCTAATAAAGGGCTGAATGGCCAACACCTAGGCAGGAGAGGGGCTGCCAGGCAGAAAGAATAAATGAGAGGAGAGAGAAAGAAGAAGAGAGAAGAGTGAGGATCAAAGAAAGGAGGAGAGGAGGATGCCTGCCACCCAATCACACAGCCAGCCATGGATTAAGAAGGAAAGGAAGATATATAGAATAAAGGAAGGTAAAAAACCCAGAGGTAGTTAAATAGAAACAGGATAATTTAAGATAGAAAAGCTGACTAGAAACAAGCCAAGCTAAGACCGGGCATTCATAAGTAAGAGTAAGTCTCTGTGTACTTATTTGGGAGCTGGGTGGCAGGCCTCCATAAGAGTTTTTAAAAAACCAACTATAACCCACAGCTAGATATTATGCAGAGAGTGAGAGACATTAGAATACTCACCCCTAATGGGATGTCTCCATGAAATCCCTCCGCCAGGGTTCAGGGAACCCAATGGAAGAGGATGCAGAGGGTTGTAAGAGCCAGAAGAATGGAAGACCAGGAGAAAAAGGCCCCCTAAACTAACATGAGCAAAGCTCATATGAACTCACAGGTCTGGACCAGGTCATTTGCATATATATTATGGCTTCTAAAACAGTGTTTTTATGGGATTCCCGAGTATGAGAAAAGGTAGACCTCTGTTTCTTGTTCCTTCTTGGGCTCTTTTCCTTCTGGTAGTTTGTTTTGTACAATTCTGTTGTGTTAGCTTTTTTTAAATCCTATTTTATTTTATCATTATTCCTTAGAAGCCTGCTTATTTTTAATGAGAGGCAGAAAGGCAGTAGAATTGAATGAGAGGAGAGGTGTGGAAGAACTGAGAGTAGAAATCATAATTGGGATATATTATGTGAGAAGAATATCTATTTTCAATAAAAGAAAAAAAATCTATCAGGAAGCCAGAGAGAGACAGAGAGAGAGGAGGAAGGCTGCTTGTTCATCCTGCCCACCCAGAACCAAAATAACCACACAGAAACTATATTATTTAAAACACTGCTTGGCCCATTAGCTCTAGCTTCTTATCGGCCAACTCTTACATATTAACTTAACCCATTTCTATTAATCTGTGTATCACCACATGGCTGTGGCTTACCAACTAAAGTCTCAGCGTCTGCCTCTGGCGGGGCTACATGGCTTCTCTCTCTCTCTCTGCCTTCCTCCTCCCATGCTATAAGCCGAGGGGAGGGGCACTATTAGGAGGTGTGGCCTTGCTGGAGGAAGTTTGCCACTGTGGGGGCAGGAGGCAGGCTTTTGCGGTTTTATATATGCTCACACCACACCCATTGCCTCAGTTTACTTCTTGTTGCCTGCAAGATGTAGAACTCTCAGCTACCTCTCTAGCACTGGGTCTGCCTGCATGCTGCCATGTCCCATGATGATGATAATGGACTAAACTTCTGAAACTGTAAGCTACCACCCCAATTAAATGTTTTCATTTATAAGAGTTTACATGTTTATGGAGTTTCTTCACAGCAATAGAAACCCTCCCTAAGACAGAAGTTGGTAGCAGGTATTGGGGTGTTGCTGTGATAGGCTTGACCATGTTTTTGTTTGGAGGAATTTTAACTCTGGCAGTTTGGGTTAGGAAAGCAGCGGAATGCTTTTAGCACTGCTTAATGGGCCATACCAGTAGCAGCATGAAAGACAGCGGTGCTAAGAGTAATTTGAACTATAGGGGGCTGCTTCAAAAGGTTTCAGAGAAGAAATATTTAGTATGTTGCCGAGAGATCATTCTTGTAATAGTTTGGTGAAGAAAGTGGCTGATTTTTGCCCTTGTCCAAAGAGTCTGCCTGAGACTAAAGTGAAGAGATTTGGATTAATTCCATTGGTAGAGGAAATTTCAGAACAGCCTAGTATTGACCCTGTTGTATGATGACTGGTCACTCTTATACAGATTTATAATGAAAAGGAGCAAGAAAATGTAAAATTTGAGGAGAAAAGGAGCACCAGGAAGCAGAATAGAGCTAAATTCTGCATCCAGGAGATAAGCAGATTAAGAAATGGAATAAAGGAAAAGGTGACCTCAGAGCAAGATCCCACCCAGCTAAATTTCCAATTTATGAAAAGGAATTTAAGAAAAACTTAGAGCCAGGTGTGGTGATATAAGCCTTAATCCCAGCAGTTGGAAGACAAAGGATGGTGGATCTGAATTTGAGGCTAGCCTGCTCTAGAGATCATGTTCCAGAACAGCCAGCCAGTTTAGGCAGTGAACGAAACCACTGAAAGCAGAAAGTTGGTGAAGATGTCATTGAACAAGCGGGCCATGTTCTAACCCCAACAAGCAACAGAACTTGGCAGCTTTGGCCACATGGTTCTGAAGTTAAGGATAGAATAAACGGGATATGGAATTTGCCTCTGTGATTAAGGAAATGCACTGAGGCCAGGCATGTGTCAGGGGTGTCTCTGAATGACGGTCTAGAGAGGCCATTGAGTGAACTTTTGAAGTTAGACTGAATGCATTTTTTTTTCTTTATGATATGGGTACACACCCTTGGGGGTCAGGGATGTAATAGTTTGAAAGAAAATGGCTCCCAAAGGGAGTGGCACTATTAGGAGGTGTGGCTTTGTTGGAATGGGTGTGGCATTGTTGGGGGAAGTTTGTCACTTTGGAGGCAGGCTTTAAGGTCTCATATATGCTCAAGCCACACCCAGTGTCTCAGTTTACTTCCTGCTGCCTGCAAGATGTAGAACTCTCAGCTACCTCTCCAGTACCATGTCCGCCTGCGCACCACCATGTCCCACTGTGATGATAATGGACTTTACATCTGAAACTGTAGACTGCCACCTCAATTAAATGTTTTTATTTTTAAGAGTTGCCATGGCCGTGGTGTCTCTTCAAAGAAGAAGCCCTAACAAAGACACTAGGCTAGCCTGGAATTTACCATCCTGTTCCTGGGGCTCAAAAGTGCTGGAATTAAAGTAATGGCCTACCTACAGTATTTTATATATATATTAGTAAAATATTGGAAACAACCTGATTATCCGATGATTAAAAAAAAAACCTGTTAAATATATCCTTTTTATGTTTGAGATGCCACACATGGCTGTGAATGCTTTAATGTAACTACTTGGACTATGGAATGCTATTTCTAATGAGACTTTATTTAACTAATTCAGATTTAAATAGCCACAATGGTACGCCTTACAGAATTGGATGAGTGCAGTTCTAGTGAATACAGCTCATTTGCATGTCTGTGGTCTGGGGGACTGTGCCCAGGGTCTTGCACGTGCTACATGAGCACTCTGCCACTGAGCTGCACCCTAGCCCTTTCAATTTTATTAAAAGACAAGTCTTTCTAATTTGTCCAGTCTGGTCTCAGACTTGAAATCCTCCTGCCTCTGCCTTTGAGATATGCTAATTAGTTATAAAACTCTTTCTGAGATTCTTAGGAAGCAGAAAAGCAAAATGCACCCTGTATGCAGCCACTTTTAGCAAGGAACAACTTAGGCATTTTCCAATTTTCACCTTGAATTCTGATCTTCTTCCAGGTCACTCAAGTGAAGTGAATTCCTCACCAATGGATACGTTAAGGGTTACAGAAATTGATGTGAGAACCCCTGCCCGATATGTGAAAACATTGAAATTTTGGCATTATTCTTTGTGTGCGTATATGTGTATGTGTGTGTGGTGTGTGCGCACACGCGCTTGTGCGTATATGTGCAGGTGTGTTGGTGGGAGGAGACTTCCACCTCTCACATGTTAGAAACATACTCAATACTGAACTCTCACCTCAGCCCAGAGATAGTTTAATTTTGAAGAGTTTCCTCCTCTCCATATGCTCCACAAGCAAGCAAAGAAACAACATTCAGGGAGCAAAGTGGGGAGGGCTGGTACTATGGCTCAGCCAGGTAGAGGCACTTGCTACTTGTGACCCGAGTTCAGTGCCCGGGCCCACCGCAGTGGAAAAAGAGAACACACTCCTGTACATCATCCTCTGACCCCCACACATGTGCAGTGGCATAGTCCCCTACCCACACATTAGCAAATAAATTGTGATTTTAAAAAGTTGAGGCAGGGGAATAAATGGGTAGTTCTACTACTAAAGCCTTCGATGTGTCTGAGTGGTTGTCCCAGAGAACACACACGTGAAGTTCTCCATATGTCAACCATATCCCTTCCAGCCTATTCTGAGTTTTACATCTGCTCTGATCTTTGCTCCACTGAAGAGCCTTAGAATGAGCATGTGCCCCCTGCCCCCCAGGCTGCCAGGGTGATGATCACTGTGAACAGCATGGACATTTTCTCAACAAATTGAGACTGGGGCTCACAGAGTGGAACAATGGCACTTCAGGCCTCTAATTAAACATGGGCTGACATCTCTGGCACAGACCCTCAGCTTCTTATTCCCTGACCCCTGGAACAAGGTCAGGGGAGTAAAGGCCGGCTGCCTGCACCTTATCTTCCAGTCCCATTTAGTTCAATTCTCCTACCAGTGGAAATTGAAAGCTTAATAGAATTACCCCTCTCTCTCTCTCTCTCTCTCTCTCTCTCTCCCTCCCTCCCTCCCTCCCTCCCTCCCTATCCCTCTCTCTCTCTTCCTTCCTCCCTCCCTCCTTGTCTCAAGCACTCAAGGGTGCTACAACATGAAGCCAGAATGTCCTTTTAAGTAAAACCAATTTCCTTATAAATTATATCACACACGCACATTCAACCTACTCCCTTATGGCAGAAACACTGTAAAGACTGATATCTTGCCACCAGCTCGCTCTTTAATACAAGCTAATTCAACCATCCCCTGTGGTTTCATTTGTAATTCCTCTTTAGTTTTCTTTTCCTACTAAGGTTTTGTAAAAATTCCAATTAAGGATTGTCTGAGCACTGCCCTAGCTCTGTGGCACAGCATAGACTTAGCACAGACCTGGCCCTCTGTTCAGTCCCTGGCGCGCGCCTCTGATTTCACATTGGGGATTGGTGTGGTAGCAGGTACTCTATGAGTAAAAACTCTTTTTATGGTTTTGATAAGCACTATTAGTGCCACCAAGGCTTATGGGTCTTTTATGCAAGAGCAACTGCTGACTTTGGAGGCCCTGTGTCACAAAAGACAAAAGAGAGATGGATAAAGAAAGGAATTTAGGAACCTAGTGCGTGAAAGCGCCTCATTTATTAAACTGGCCCCTAGGGGGTTCAAGCAGCCGAGCCCATGAAAAATAGCAACCTGCAAGGACACAAGCCTGAGAGAAGAAAAGCAGAGTCCTTCATTCCTGACTACAAGGAGAAAGCCGGGGCTTGTCCAGCAGGCTGCCTCCCCCTTCCCTGCTCAGCCAACACAAGCAAGAGAGCAGTCAGTCTCCATAGATAGCCACACCGCAGATTCTTCTACTGGGGTAGCAATTATGGACTCCTGTGATGTGGTGATGGTTTGCAGAAATCAAAGTCAGAATTGAGTTTCTACCCTTTAAGCTGAAGCGATTCTTTCCTGTGATTTCTTTGCCTGAAACAGATTGTGGGATTGGCATAGTATCGTCAGGGCTGTAAAATGAAACAGGAGTGAGTGAAGCCTTCAGAACAGAAGATTGTGGGGGGGGGGGGATGAGGCTGTACTGGAGTCTCTTCTACCTGCTGAGTTCAACCAGTGGCTTAGATCTAAAGACAGGGGACCCACAGCCTTGGATTCAGAGCCGGAGCCTTTGGTCTCGCCATGTCATGTATGCCAGACAATGGGGGTTTTTCTTTTCTTCTTAAAATATTTGGTATTCTGCATTACTTCTTCCAATATTACTACTCCTTAAGTCACCATCTCCATCCGTCTCGTCTGTCCAGCCTGCCTCACCCCACGCCCCAGCTCCACACTCTCCTTGGTAGTCATTTTCGGTAATGGGGCTTGATGTGCAGTGGAATCATCCATAAATAAGAGTCCGTGTTCAGAACAGGACACTCCCCAGCTGTTCTCCTTAAGTTCCTCGTGCAAAAAGATGGTGATGGTGGGTAGGTGGGAGTATTTGTTGTTTGGGGTTCTTTTTGAGGCAAGGTCTTGCCTTGAACTCTTGATTCTCCTGTCTCAGCTCTCTCCCACAACCAATACTGAGATGATACCTAAGTGCTACCAGTCTGGGCCGAGTTCCAAGTCAGCCTCAAACACACCAAGACCTGGCCGCCTCTGCCTCCCAAGTGCTGAGATTAAAAGTGTGTGCAACCAGGCCCAGCTGCATCCAGATTTCTGCAGAGCTTAAAGATATGTTTTATTTGCCTGATATAAATTCACATGTACATTACTGTATTTCAGACATGTTGACTGGGTTCTCTGGTGTCACTGTTTGGCGAACAGTAAGATGCTGTGAAAGACAAAGGAGAAATACTTGAAATATTTTTGTGACATTTATGGATAGCATGTGTATATATGTGCATTCATATGGGTGTGATAGTGTGTGTGTCTGTGTATGCACACACATGTGCGTATACCTGAGAGAGCACGAGAGTGAGATTGAGTGAGAAAGCAAGAGTGCAAGAGAGTGAGAGGGAGAAAGGGGGAGGGAGAGAGAGGGAGAGAGAGGGAGAGAGAGGTCAACTTGTGTGGGAGCCCACAGAAGTGGGCAGAACATGCAGAGACCACTCTTTCGACCAAGTGTCCTACAGGCAGCCACTTCCTGGGTCAAACCTCCTGTCATATCCTTGAAGGAATGTGGTTGTGCAATGATGTGTAAATCCTGCTTGCAGGTCATAAGGGGCTGACATCTTAAAAGGATGTCTTTAAAATCATATAAAACCCCCCACAGAACACAGCATGGTGTTTGATGTATAAATTTGACAATGATTTTCCTTACATTGATTTTTTTTCTGTGGGTGTGAAATACATTTATTTCTGAAAACAGGCCATTTTCACCTTGCAATATGGCGCTGTTCTAGGCTGTGTGCAGAGAACTGGCAACCCATGCGAGCAGCAACTGTAGCAGACACTTGATGCTGCGAACACTTACAAGCACCCCATTTTCTATTTGGGTCGGAATCTTGGCCAGTCCCTCTATCTATGTGATTTTTTTCCATCTCTAATAAATAATTTTTCTCTGCTTCCTACATTACATTTCTCCTTCTGGGCATCTGGCCACAGAGAGGGAGGGAGGGAGGGAGGAACAGAGCACATACTGTTGATTCTGTGGGGCTGGTGAGGAGGGGAGGAGCACACATTGCTGACTATGGGTTGGGGGAGGCTAGTGGTGGTATCTGTTAACTCTGATGGTGATTTCCCAAGATCAAGAACATGGGGTGACTTCTGAAAATGTGGTTGTGTTTGCTTGCTTTTTTTCCCCCTGAAAAATGGAAAAACTCCTGGAACTATTTGTTTCTCCTTGCAGGAAACAGAGATGTTCTGTTCTTGGAGTTAGAAACCCTTTGCTGATCCCCAAAGTTAGCAAGTCAAGGCCATGAAACTTGCACAAATGTTTGAAGACCATAATTTTCATCATGGGTCTGCCTTTGTTCTGGGTTAGGAGACTTGGGGGCGGATTATCTGGTGAGATTCAAGAGCTCCCACCAGCAACCCATTTTTGATCTATTTCTTCTGCCCTGGGTTAATTAATTACTCACAATCCTGACAAGGAGAGGGGCAAACAAAGAATTCCAGGAATTAAGCTTTGTTAGCTAGCACTGTGGTTTGGGTACCAAATGCCCCTTCTAAAAGCTAGTGTGTTGAGGGCTTGGCTCCAAGCTACTGGTACTGATGAGAGGTGACCAGGTTATGAGGGTACTGACCTAATCAATGAACGAATTATCTACTGACTGGTTCAAACTGATTGGGTTGTTAGGAGGTGGGGGCTGAGTTGGTGGAAGTCAGTCACTGAGAATATGCCTTAAAAGGATACATTTTGTCTTTGCTTTTCTCCTGTCCCTTCTACTTCCTGGCCACCATTGGTCACCATAAAATAAACAGCCTTTCTCTCCTATGCCTTTCCTGAAGGATGTTCCCACTTGACCATATGTCGAAAAGAACTGGTTGGGCTAGCAAGATGGCTCTTGAAGAGGAGCCATGTTCAGTTCCCAGAACCACATAGCTTACAACTATCCATAACTCCATGGGCACAGGGACATGTGTAGTACGCATATGTACATGCAGGCAAAGCATTCATACACATAAGAAATAAACTTAAAAATATGTATGTATATTTTTAAAAAGCAATGTGGTTAGCTGATAACCACAGATTGGAACCTCAGAAACTTTGTGCCCAAATAAACCTTATTCAGTTACGTTGCTTATCTCAACCATTTTAACACAGTGCCGCGAAACTGTCTGACGCAGCGGGGAGCGTGTTGCCATGGCACAGGCTGGGTGCCAGTTCAAGTGCCTGGACTCCGCTCCTCTTCACACAGGTGATGAAGGTTTTGAGGAACACTGCGGGGGGAGTGTTTGGGGACTCCTGCTCTTTCTCATTTGTAATTACTCATTAAAAATACACTTGGGGGCTAAGGATGCAGCTCACTTGGCAGAGTGCTTGCCCTGCATGCATAAAGCCTTGGGTTCCATCATATAGACTCAGCATGGTGACACATTCCTATAATCCCAGCACTTGGGAGGTAGAGGCCGGAGGTGTAGAGGTTTGTTGGTTTTTGTTTGTGCTACATTTGAATGGGACACTGGCATCTCAGAGGTCTTCTGCCCTAAAGACGGAGTGTCTTAGTCAGTGTGCTATTGCTATGAGGAGACAAATGACCACAACTCTTATAAGGGAAGGCATCTAGTTTGGGCTTACATAGAGTTTCAGAGTGTTAGTCCATTGTTATCATGGTGGGGAGCCTTGTAGCGTGCAGGCAGACATGGTGCTGGAGAAGTTGAGAGTTCTATATTCAAATCTACAAGCAGCAGGAAGAGACAGAGCCACTGGGCCTAGCTTGGGCCCTGAAAGCTCAAAGCCCAACCCCAGTGACACACTTTCTCCAACAAGGCCACACCTTCTCCTAGAAGGCCGCACCTCCTAATTCCTGTCCAGTATTGCCACTCCCTATTTTGACTAAGCATTCAAATACATGAACCTACAAGGGGGTGAGGGGCATTCCTATTCAAACAACCACAGGGAGGCTCATGTGTTTGGCCATGGAAATTAAATACAGTCCCTTAAAATGAAGTGGATTCTACTTGAAACCTTAGAGAGAAAAAGAGACACGGGAAATGATTAGATCAAAGTCTTTTCTTGCTTATAGTGTTGTTGGTTTTTTTCTTTGACATCTTACAGATATGGAGGAGGATCTGAAGAGTTGTTGGTACCAAAGGGAGCCACATTTCTTGGGTCTAGACTATGATTAGAAGTAGCACAAGCCGTTTCATCCTAGATAGCAAACGTTCAGGAGCTGCCTCCTTAAAAACAAGGACTTCAGAAAGTAGTGTTTCTGCATATCTTCACCCTCTGCCCACCCTTCTTACCTGTCCCTGAGTTCTCAGCAGCTCTTGCTGGGAGGTAGTTCTAAATAGATTTTGTCCTGTGTCTATATACAGGTAGGCTGAGGAGGAGCTAATGGATGGGGTCTGGTATTAGGAAGGGGGGCTGCACCAGCTGTATGTACAGGCTAGTTTGAGGTCAACTCGACACAAACTCCAGTCGTTTGTGAAGAAGGACGCTCAATGAGACAAGGTCTCCATAAGTGTTGTGGGTATTTGTACACTGTGTGAAAATGTATTGCTGTGGTTGGTGTGATAGAAAGTGAACGGCCAGTAGCTAGGCCGGAGGTACAGGGTGAGAGAGAACTCTGGGAAGGAGGCAGAGTCGCAAGCTGGATGTAGAGGAAGCAGGACTTGTATGAGAAGAGGTATAATCTATGATAATGTGTCAGCATGTAGATTGATAGAAATGGGTTACTTCAACTTATAAGAGCTAGTTAGGTACAAGCCTAAGCTAAGGCCTAGCTTTCATGATTAATAATAAGTCTCCATGTCGTTTCTCCTGAGCTGGAGGGACAGAGGCAGACTTGCTACATAGAACATCTGCCTATAGGCAAACCCATAGGGCATTGTCTTCATTAGTGATTGGTGTGGGAGGGCCCAGCCCATTGTGGGTGCTGCCACCCTTCAACTGGTGGTCCTGGGTGTTGCAGGAAAGCAGGCTGAGCAAACCATGGAGAGAAAGTCAGTAAACAGCACTGCTCCTTGGCCTCTGCTTCAGTTCCTGCCTCCAGGTTCCTGACTAGAGTTCCTGCCTGACTTGCCTTTACGATAGACTGTGATCAGGACATGTGTCTTGAAATAAACCCTTTCCTCCCCATGTTGCTTTTGGTCATGGTGTTTTAGCACAGCAATAGAATCCCTCACTAAGACATTCTGAACTCACAGAGGGGCCAAGGAGTCCAAGAACAAGGCTGTATCTCCTACAGAAATTTGTCTCAGATTGTACACCCTTCTTTTCTGGCAAGGGACCTTCAGGTTCAAAACTTCTCATCTTAGTGAAGGAAGAAATAAGTGATACTGGCCCTGGAGACTGTGAACCAGTTCCTTGTGAGGAGTTCATGGGTTGAGGGTGCTGGAGTTGCGGAGGGCAAAGACAACTGAGGATTAGAGACAGGTTGTATTTTCTCAATAGAAGGGATGCCACAGTGGTTGAATCTTTCCTGGAAGTGTCTGTCTTCTCCTGCGGTAAACTCTAACTAGGAGCAGAGCTCTTTTGTAGGAGCTGTGTACAAACACTGACATCTTAGAACAGGTTGTTTATGGATACCTCCCTCTTCCCAGGCACACAGTGTTACTTCTGCCTTCTCAGAGAAAAACACCCTTCAGACCAGAAAGTACAAATCAAATATACAGTATGATTATATGGGAATATTTTCCTAGAAAAAAATTCCAGGATGTCGAGGGAATTTGTAGATATGATTAATAACCTACATGTAGGGAATCTTTGGGATAATGTATAAGGAATTATGAAATGGCAGAGCCACAATAAATAAGAGGAAGGTCATTCTAATTTTCATTTTTCTGAAACATAGTGACCTCAAATGACACCACATAGTTGAGGATAACCTTGAACTCATGATGCTCCCTCCTACTTCTACTAGTCAAGTGCTGGGATTACAATTATCTGTCATCATAGGTTTCCTGTAGTGACAGCCATCAGACCCAGAACTTCTTGTGTTCCAGGCAAGCACTCTATTAACTGAAATGTATCGCAGCTTCTTTATTTTGTGTTTCAAAAGAAAAAGGGAGCAGAGTCTAGGGAACATGGGCTAGTGAGCATGATGTTGGTAGTCCTTAGCGAGTTTCTCAAAGAGAATACTATAAATGCTGGGTGAAGTGGTACACACCAGTAAGCCAAGCTATGTGGGGGATAAAGGCAGGAGGATTACAAGTTTGAGACCAATCTGGCCACAGAGTAAGACCCTGTCTTAAAACAAAATGCAAAGAAAAGAGAAGAGGCCAGCTATTTCATCTTTGCTGACATAATTATCCTGCTGAGAAACTAGTGGAGTGGATCTGCACGGCATGTTTACATTTCTGGAGGGAATCTGATATGGCCACTCCAGCGCATTGGGGATGAGGTGGAGCAGTGAACTGTCACTTGCATTTACGTCAAAAGTAACAGAAGCAATCTCAAGTTAAATAGTAGGGGATTTTACATATCCTCCAAATGGGGGAGGCAGCCAGGCTTATCACGAATTGGAACCACACCCAAATGGCATCACAGTGTGCCCAGCTGACGCCACTGATGCTGATCGCCTCCAAATGGCACACAGCCATCACCACACTACCAAAGCAGACTCTGTAAGTCCCCAGTCATATGCATCTCTTCCTCCTGACTCGGAGCTCACGTAGCCTCTTATTGGCTGACGCCGGAAGACACAGCTATATGTTAGCTCCAAGGGCACTGGCTGGCATTTTTCTCTATCTTGGTAAGACATTTACTGTTTTCTTTTAAAAAGAATTAGAATTTTGTATGCATTTTGATCATGTGCACCCTCTCTCCGCTGACTCTTCCCATATCCAACCCTGCTTCCATACCCAACCAACTTTGCCTTCTCTTTTGTTTTCCTCAACCAAGGCCAATTTTTGCTGACCAAGTATTCTTGGATATGTGGCTTTCTACTGTTACTCTGTTTTCTAAAAGACTCCTAAGGCTGCTAATTCTCCCAAGTAGAAAGGGTGTTCAGTACCTATGTGCCACAAAGAACAGCTCGTGGAGTGTTGAGCTGGTTGATAGCTATTTGAAGGTTTACAGCCAAACACTGTTTACTAATCAGTCTTTTTAAATCCAGGTTTTTATTCACATGATACGACTTTGTGTTTTCATGATACACAAATATGATTTTTAAAAAATCATTAGCTTGACTAAAGACCCACACTAGGCTTATTGTATCTTCAGGTGACACAGAGCTAATGGGAAATGACAAAACATTCAAGAACAAAATGAAAAATCCCCAAAGATCTTTAAAATGCTGAACCAATGAGTCCTGGTTGGGGGGGGAGCGGGGAGGTGTGTAGAGTTCTTTCCTAGCATGCATAGAGCACTGGGGACCATCTACGGCATAGGAAAAAACAACAACCCAGAAGCAAAACAAAACATCAGTGGGAAATGGCAGGCTCTGGGGTTATAAAATCCATCTCTTCGGCCATGTAGTTGCTGCTAAGAAACAAGGCATAGTTTAATGTGGTTGCCAAGAAGGCTAATTAAATCCTAGGCTGCTTACCACATACGTGGTATTTAGAACAAAGCCGTCTGCCTTGATCTGCATTTAAGAGAACACAGTTGAACCCTGGGCCAGTTTCACGGCCCTGCAACCTAGAAGGCGTCCTAGCAACTAGGATCCATCCAGGGATCATCAGGGGGGCTGCTCAGCCAAGACAGGAGGAATGAAGGAACTGGAGGACCTTTGCTGGAGTGGAGTCTTGAAGGGAGGGAGGCAGTGGAATGTACCTGTGGTCTCAGTGACTTGGGAGGCCGACCAGGAGGATCACTTGAGTCTAGGGATTCAAGGCCATGGACAACAGGACTTCATTCCACAAGCAGAAAAGCAAGAATGTGTTTCAGTGGTAGAGACTGGGTATGTCCTTGTAAACTGGGCCCCGGTTGACCTCAGGGTCAAGAGCAGCAGCAACCAAGATAGGGCTTTCTAATTACTGATAGTCTTTCCCACGAAAGATAGGCCCGCAGAAGCAAATTATAGTCTTCAATCGAAAACTTTCATCCGAGCAGTCTGAAAATGGCTCCGCCCATGTGGACAAAGGGCGAGGAACCATTGCTGAAACAGGCCAAAGGTGAAATTAGAAGGTCAGTATCCAAGGGTGCTGGTGAAGGGACACCAAGCTGTGCATGGAGAAGCGAACTTTCGGCTTTAAGATTCTATGTTCTTCATACAAATATAAGGCATTTCGAGGTAAGAAAGCTAGCTCTGGAAACATTCTTGAACTTTTTTTATCCGTTAAGACAGTGTCTCCATATGTAGCCCAGGCTAGCCTTAAACGGTCTCATCCTTCTGCCTCAGCCTCCTGAGTGCAGTTATTATTTTCAAAAGTCTAAACTGTGAAAAGCATTGAAATGTTTCCTGCTTGAGTCGAGACTGATAAAGACTGAACAGGAACACCCATGGAAAGCTCAAAGACGGGGAGAGCGTGTGGCAGTGGGAAGCCTTGGAAGCAGCCACCAGGGTGTCTTCCTGGGCTTGTTTGCTTTGGACTCCGTGAGCATGGGCCACAATAACCAAGAAATAAATTGCTAGTAATTTAATCCCCTTCTAAGAAAGGATTCGGAGCAGGGCTATGGCTGCTCTCCCAGGGAGCAGAGAGTTTTCTGGCCGCCCACACAAGCCAACAAGCTATTCCTTGGGGGCAACCCAGCCAGACAACCAATAACCTCTCATTCATTCCTTATTGAGTACTTGGGCTACACCCAATGCATAAGAGGACTTGAAGAGCATCCCATTTTACCTACAGGACTTGTGAGGATGTTATTTCAGTTCCTCCTGAGTCTCGAACCACAGGCCTGTGGGCTGTGGCTTCCTCCTAGAGAGGGGAAAGAGGAACCAGTGAAATTACTGCAGAGAGAGAGAAGGGCATTTTTCTCCAGAGCTCTTGAAGAGCCCTGTCTGAGCCTCTTACCCACATACCCGTAAATAAATAATTCAGAGGCAAAACAAAGAGAAACACAGTAGTCATACTGGCTGAACACCTGCAGGGCTGGGCCCAGCCTGGTGTGTGTGTGTGTGTGTGTGTGTGTGTGTGTGTGTGTGTGTGTGTAGAGAGAGAGAGAGAGAGCGGCGGGGGGAGTGTCTGTGAGGTGCTCTTAGCCGTTGCTGATGGCATTTCTAGATGATGCTTGCTGCAATGCTGCCTGCTTCTAGGTTATCAGCGGGATGGAACAGGGAGGAACTCAAGCTTGACACGTTAGGATAGCTGATCCCATCTGACTTAAAAGCCTCTTGGAATTCCTAGGTCAGTTTGGGATTTTAACTTGCTCAGGTCCCTTCTCCCTAGTCTCTCTGCATGAGCCCAGGCTACCCTCTCCTCTGGGTGAGCACTGGGTCTGAACCCCTCATTTCTTGTTCTCCCGCTCACCTTGGCCATGGATGTTGGTCTTTGTTCCTGTTGTCTTCATCTCACTCTACATCATCATTGCTCTCAGCAGATGGGTGGCTGCTCCCTGTTGTCCCAGCCCCACCTTGCTGTGGCTTTTGTCCTCGGTGCTTCCCATGCCTCTCAAAGGTTCGCAATGCTTTCTTTTTCCTGAATTTTCCACACAGGAAGAAAAGGCTATGGAAACACAAGGGACAACGGTTGTTTAGGGCCCTTTCCAGCCAGTCCCCAGGATGCCCTTCCACTCCTCCATGTTCTACAAGAAATCATAAGAGGGTTTAGAAGGAAACAAGTCCAAAGTCCTTTCTGCCCTCTTTCTACTCCCTTCCTTCTACCTTGTCATCAGAATTTCAGCTCTGGAGGTAGGTCCTTCGTTCCCCTGTAGATACGTGCTCATAGTATATATGCAAATGCAATATATACTATGTAATATGTAATAGCAGCACGTGTTCATGTGTTTGTGTGTGTATATGTGTCTGTATGTATGTGTGTATATGTGTGTATATGTTTGTGTGTATATGTGTCTATATATACGTGTGTATGTGTGTGTGTATGTGTGTGTATGTATGTGTATGCATATGGCTCATTCTTTCTTCCTCTGGTCTTCCTTGCTTTGGTACTCAGTCCCCTCTACCCCTAGTCAGGAAAGCAGTTTTTATTGTTTTCCTTTGTGAAGGAGAAATGACCTTATATCATGACCTGCGTCCATTAGACATTAATGTCTATGCACTCAGTGCTCTAGTCCATCCTGGATTTTACTAACATCTTAAAATGAAGCCCTTTTGGAATTCAAAACAAAAGCACCTCTCTCACACACACATGACTAGCAAGTCACTCTGACTTCAGATAATTAGAGATTGCCCTTCAGTTTGGAGCCTCTACTGACAGCTTTGTTCTAGCCTTTTCCTTGAGGAGTGGACAGCCATGAGGCCACTGGAGGCAGAGTCAATGACTTTGAGAAAGAAGAGAGACTCTGAATAAAATTTGAACATTATTTTAATTTTTGATAATTTTTATGTCTCTACTCCAAACAAAGGAAGATCAAAATATACAACTCCAAGTCAAGATGACATCAATCTAGTTGGTCCTAGTCCTGGTGTGGCTTAAATAAGAAAAAGCAGACATCTCCGATTGGAGGTCAAATGCACTTGCTATGCTTGTTAATATTCCACTATTGTCAAACCACCCATGAAGAAAGTCTCACGAAGGCTACACAGCCTTCCCAAAACTCGTATAGAAACTAGGGCCAAGTGAGCCCTCTTCTGACGCGTGTCAGCTGGTAGATCTTTGAGCACAGAGGTCATGCTTTGTTTTGTAGCCTGGCACAAAGGCTTCATATCTCAGGGGTAAGGGCCTTTCTGCTCTTCAAATCTGCCTTGGTCTAGTCTCATGTGGTCTCTACTGTGTTTTTGTTTTGTTTGTTTGTTTGGTTTGGTTTGGTTTTTGTTTTTTTGAGACAGGGTTTCTCCATGTAGCTTTGGAGCTTGTCCTGGAACTCACTTTGTAACCAGGCTGGCCTTGAACTCCACAGGCCATAGGGGTGGGGGCCTTCAACTAGAAGAATGCAGAATTATGTATAAACTTAGTTATGACATACTGAGTAAAGAAATCCAAACAAATTATATATTATAAAAGTACAATGCAACATCATAAAACAGATTATTTTATGAATTAATTACATGACTCTCTCATCCACTTTGTTTGGTCATCTTTATGAAGAAGCAAAATTTGTAACTACATGTTAAAGAATCATTATATCTTTCCCTTTTACAGGGTTTTCTGAAATGTGCTTATGTAAAGTTGTAAAGTTTGGCTTGGTGATGTCATTCAAAATTCTAGGGCTGTTTCTGACTTTGGAATAATTTCTATTAAGTTCTTTTTACTGCAAACTATAACATTTGAAAGAGTGTTCCTCAGACTGCCTTTGACTTCAACTTTCAAGCTGATTTAGGTTTAGAGCCGATGATTGAGGTGCACAAGCCTGTTACACGTTTATACTGTGATGCAGGCTGACCTTTATGCCACAATGCAGGATGAGCGGTAACAGGGCCTGGGACCCTCCCTGGATGCCATTTGCTTCATTGGGATGACTGGCAATAGCTCCGCACAGGGACATTTCTACAATCAGAAATCAGATTTCACAGCGCATTGTCTGCAGTCCCTTTAACTTCACCTCAACATGACGGTGTTAAGAGACTCAGGTCAGGTGACTTCTCCCTAGAATCTGGATGCTAAAGTCGCTCTGTGTTTCTTCTGTGTGTGTGTGTGTTTTTCCCTTCTTTGAATGGCAGGTCAGACTTGGTGCTTTGTCATTGGTCTATGAACAGAGGGTGCACTCTGACACATATAAACACCGTGACACTCCTAGATTCAGTGCTAGAGCTCAGAGGAAAGCACACCGACTGAGAGGCCGCCATGGCGGCATTTAGTGGAGGAATTACAGTAGTTACTCTTTAGGGTGTATTTTACATTGCCTGGGAAAGTTAATGTGTTTCACGGTTGCTACCAGGAAAGGACTTGGGCCCTGGGAGATCTTGACTCAACAATGACTGTCTTAAGAAACAGTCAATGGCTTTATGACTACCTAAGGGACCATTAAAGAGGTTAAAACAATACACAGAGCTAGTGTGAAAGTACTTTTTCTCCCTTCTATCCAGAAGGGAGCAGATAAGGGAGCAGATAAGGGAACAGGACAAGGTCAGGACTTTGAAAGCAAGAGATATCTGCAAATAATGACCCTAGTGTCTGTCACCTGCAGATCTGGGATCTGTTCCTTGATGAGCTTATTGCTAATTAATATCAAGACCATTAGGATGCATGAGAAGTCACTATGGAGCAGTGAGCCTGAGCAGCTACAATGCACAGCTAGTCCCATCACTGATGTGATCAGGATTGTTTTCAAGTGTCGCTCCCTTTAATGCCACCTGAATTTTAGGAATGATGCATGATTACCTTTCCCCCCTTTCCTCCCTATTCTCTCTTCTCTTTGAATTGCTGCCAAAGTAACTAGAGTCATATAACTTTAGAGCTGGGAGCCCAGGGAGGGAGTTTAGGATGCTGATGAGGCATACATGGGTGTGGCTTAGCAAACAGCCTCTCAACAGCACTCTGTGGCTGGGCCCACACATTTACTTTGTATTACCTGATGCTGGCTGAAGCTTGTATTGGAAGGGCTGGGACTTTCTGTGTCCCACCAAGAAAGATAAAACCCCAGAAAAGGGGTGTTGATTTCATTTAGAAAGCCTCTGGGTCTTATCAGATACCAAACAGATCGTGCCATTCGCAAGCCCTTTGACACTTGAAGATGTTAGCTAGGATTTTTAACACGCCGGACAAAGTCTGTGAGAAACACCTAACAGGACAAGGCCAGGACTTTGAAAGCAAGAGATATCTGCAAATAATGACCTTAGTGTCTGTCACCTGCAGTTTCTTCCTTTCTTTGTGTTGCTAGGTCCTAACATTCCTTATGTCGCATCCTCATTTTGTCCTTAGAATACCATTATTATAATACTATGTATTTTGCGACAAGAAGTGGATGAGAATGTAAGCAGAGTCGTTACTCCCAAACCTGCTGGTTTTTGTTTTGAACTTTAGCATTTATATTCGTGACTTTTGGTGACCTCCTTGAGGACAGAGTGGTGACAGTATCCCACAGTTTTAAACCTGAAAGCTCAAAGTCTTCAAATATTTTGGGTTAGAAAACAGAACACATCCTGTGGATTTTTCCCACACTCTGCAAGATCTAGTACATTTACAGTGTGGTGAAACTAATAATATTCACGAGAAAGTCATTTCCTGTGCTGCTAACTGCACAGCCAGGCTCTGTTCCTATGCCCTGACCTCCCAAATAAGCAACAATACCCCATAGAAACTGAGCCTGCTATATTGACAATCGATATAAATCTGTGTTGGGCAGTGGTGGTGCACACCTTCCAAGCACTTGGAAGGCAGAGGCAGGGGTATCTCTGTGAGTTCAAGGCCAACCTGGTGTACAGAGTTAGTTCTAGGGCAGCCAAAGCTACACAAAGAAACCCTATCTCAAAAAAAACCACAAATATGTGTGTGTGTGTGTATGTGTGTGTGTGTGTGTGTGTGTGTATGTATGTATGTGTGTATAAACCCATGCATTGAGTCTATGCTGGCACTGTCAGTCATGATAATGGAACACTAGGGCATTTGTACGCTGTGATGGACACATTATTTGGCATAGACAAGAAGATAATATTTGTTCTTAAACATTATTCATGTTAAACATGAGGAAAGTACACAGAAAAAGCGGTGAGCAAGAACCACCAGAAGAAATATATATATTGGTAACTTTCCAAGGCTCTTCAATAGAAATGAGAATTCAATAATGACGACGGGCAAAGCCTAAGACCCCAGGAGGCAATGTTCTCCTCAGGGTCCCAAGAAGCAGAAAACAAGAGCTACAGCCCATATGGGCTTTTAAAATCTCTGATCACGAATCTCCCTGAGTGAAATTTGGGACTCAGATGCTTCAGTGGAAATGAAGCAGACTTTAGGAGGTCTGGTTTCAAGGGTGCTCCAAGAGCTGAATGTTAAATTTTTATTTGTTCCAGAAAGTGCTGGCAACTTGGTACAGCAAATTTGATCAGCACCATACGTCCGACCTGTCGCGGTAATGGTGCCATGAATGTGACTAGGCTGCAAAGCAGCTTGTGTTCGTGAGGGAAGTGACAGGCACAGGAAGAAGAGCCTGACAACCCTGAAACTGTTCCTAATTGTGCCTGGGGGAAGGGGTGCCGAGCCTGGCAGATCAGCACATTGGCTGAAGAAGGGGTTGATCAGCGAAGCTGGCAGAAAGAATGGAGACTTGTGACGGAGGAGACAATGATCTAGAGAAACCTGGATCAGAGAAGACACACAAAGCCCCAAGATAAATCATCCACTCCCTCTACATGGGGACTGGTAGAGAGCCCAAAGGAGCCCTTTGTGGGGATTCTGGGGAGGACTCTGTCTCAGGGGGTGCTGAACTGTGAACTAAGTGGAACCTTTAGAATTCAGAGGCAAGCTTGCATCTGCTCCTTGAAAGCTAAGAGCATTTCCTTAGGTTCTGAATTGAAAGAAATGACCCAGTCCCCTCCTTCCCCAAACTGTCTCCTAGTAAATGTCCAAGAAGCACACGTGTCCCCTTTAAATTGGGACTTCAGTGTGAAAGCAGTTCAGTGGAAGACTGTTGTCAGTATGTGTCTCACCTGGAGTCTTCGTTGGGGTTTTTATTGCTATAAAGAGACATCATGATCATGGCAACCCTTATAAGGAAAACATTTCGTTGAGGTGGATCTCGTACAGTTTGGAGGTTCAGTCTGTTATCATCATAGCAGGAAACATGGCAGCATGCAGGCAGATGTGGCCCTGGAGCTGAGAGTCCACTCAGAAGCAACAGGAAGTCAACTGATTGTCACACCGAGGAAAACTTGAGCAAAAGGGACCTCAAAGCCCATCCCAACAGTGACACACTTCCTCCAACAAGGTCACACCTCGGAATAGTGTCACTCCCTTTGGTGGCCACTTTCTTTCAGATCCCCACACCTGTGTGGGGTGGCTGAGGTTTACTGGACATTTCTGACATAGGCCCATGAGGGAAGGACAAGTAGAAAGAAGGGGTTGTTGCTGGCTTCAGGAACTGCTAGTTTCCAGTGGCAGAGGTCCTATGGAGAATGCTCTGAACCCACAGAAGATGCCCTCAGTTGCCCAGACAAAGGCAGTGGAGGGTAGAAATATTCTAGAGGACTTATCATGTAAGCCATTTTCTACCATCCCCAGGTCACAGGGTCTCAGTGTTATGGGGAAATGTTGGTTCCATGAAAGTCCCAGCATGCTTTGCTATGTGTGATAGACAATACTAGTTGACAACTTGACAGGGTCTTGAATCACCCAGGTGACACACCTATGGGCATGTCTGAGAGGATGTTAATTGAGGTGGGGAGGCTCACCCTAACTGGTGGGTTTGACTGAATACAGAGGAAGAAGAGTGTTGAGCACCAGGATCCAGCACTTTCCACTTCCTGGCTGTGAGCTCATGTGACTAACTGGCTCACATTTCTGCCACCATGACCTCCCCACTGTGATAGACTGTAACCCCCAAACTGTGAGTCAAAAATAAAACTTTCTGTGATGGTTTAAATGAGAATGGTCTCCCTGGGCTCATCTGTTTGAATGTTTGGTTCCCAGTTAGTGGAACTGTTTAGGAAGCATTTGGAGGTGTGGCCTTGCTGGAGTAGGCATGGCCTTGTTAGAGGAAGTGAGTCACTGAGATGTGCCTCTCTCTCTCTCTCTCTCTCTCTCTCTCTCTCTCTCTCTCTCTCTCTCTCTCTCTCCCTCTCCTGCCTGCCAGTCAGAACATAAAGGTCTCAGCTACTGCTCTAGCACCTTGCCTGTCTGCAACCTGCTGTGATGCTCATAGGTCATCTGAAAACACAAGCAAGCCCCCAATTTGATACTTTATCGGAATTGCCTTGGCTATGGTGTCTCTTCACAGCAATAGAACAATGACCAAGACGGCTTCCTCTCATAAATGCTTTTTAGTGAGTATTTTGTCACAACAATGAACCCAGTTACTGGTTACAAGATGACTGCTCAGAAGAGCACTATATATGAAATGCTATAATGACCCTGTCCAGAGGACTAAGCCTGAGCTCAGAGGTACAGTGTAGAGTGCACAGAGACAAGGCTCCTCTGTTGCTATGTTTGAGTAACAAGTAACTCTGGAAGCCAGTGGGGGCTTGTGACTTCCTGAGCTGGGACTGACCTTCACAGGACTGTTATAGACATTATGCAATGCACATCCCGAGAAAAGAGTTTACTCTCCCCCTCTCTATCCCATGCCCTCTGGTTCCCCCACATGGCCTTTTGTTCTTGGAGAGGACAGGAACTCTGAAGTCTGGGTCGCACCATTGCTTCCTCGGGTCATCTTCCCAGACATGTCTAAGCCTCAGAATCTTTGCTCTGTTTTGCACATCTTGTTTGGAAATCTTTTAATCAATAATGTGGAATAACTGTATTTCCAACACACAGAGAGCATAGAGAGTAAGACAATATGAACCACCCCTCATTCATAGTTTTAAAAAATTAACCGTTTGCCTCACTGTGTTTTTATAATTGTTAGAACGAAATCTTTGCATTTCTGTTCTTAGTGAAGGGAAAAGCACCAATAATCTAATTCCAGGGTTTCTGGCTTCCTTGGAGTCTTCAGACGATGCCAACTGTGGATTTGTGCATAACACCTGTCATGGCTAATCTTGGTTGTCAACTTGGAAATAACTGGGGAGAGGGAACCTCGTTTGAAGAATAGATTGCCTATGAACATGTCTATGGGACATTTTCTCAATTGCTGACAGATGCTGGAAGGCTGAGCCCTCTGTGGATGGTACCATCCCTAGGCAGTCAGGCCTGGACTGTATAAGAAGGGCTAGCCGGATGTAACCCGAGAGCAAGTGGGAGACCAATGTGCATCCAAAGTCCCAATCTCACTTCTGCCTCCAGGTTTGTCACTTTGAGTTCCTATCCCGGCTTCTCTGAATGATGAACTGTAGCCTGTAAGCTGAAATAAATCATTTTCTCTCCGAAGTTGCTCTCGGTCATTATGTTGATCACAGCCACAGAAAACAACTAGGGTGGCACCCGAGTCCCAGACCTCTGCTCAGCCACATGGTTGCCAATAAAATGTTCATTCATTCTTTGGACAAATCTTCTCAAACTGCCATTGTGAATCTTTCTCTGCCACTTTGCCAAGTGGCCATGGGATGAGTACCCCATTCCCACCCAATTTAAGAGCTCTGGGTCTCCAAATGCAGCAGGAAAGGTGTACCATGACCTACTTGAAAGTTTGCTCCAGAGAAGAAGAAGATACTATTCATTTTATTTTGATTAAACAACTTTTCAAACATCACTCAAAGAATTTTAGTCTTCAGAGCAGCTGAACTCCTGGAAAGCTAAGCATCAATTCACCACTACTGCAGAGGCAATGTAGGGATTTATTAGGAGGCAGATCTTTTGGTTCTTAGGCATGGATTTCCACTTCAGTTCATCTCCACTAAAATGTACTGTAAATGGTTCAAGCTTGAAATGCCTGGGGCCGAACGCCTTCTCTTTCCATCCAATTATCTCCTCTTTCCGATTCCTCTCACCACCCCCATGATTCCCACCCCGTATACCATGCACGATTCTTCCAGCCACCCCCATTCAAAGCCCTGGAGCTGTCTCAATTCTCTTGTCTCATTTGCTTTTGAGATCCTATAATTCCCTAAATTCTGGAGTTGCTCCTAACGATATTTCTTGAATCTGCTAGTTCTATTTCTACCGCCACTATTCAAGTTGGGGCATTTTACAGGATTTGGGTTTGACGATTGCAGCAGGTTTTGCCTTTTACCTTCTAACCTATTAGCCACATCTGAGAAATCTCAAAGGAGGGTTTTATGTGATCCTGCTCAGCACAAACTCTTTGGTTCCCAGATTTTTACTGTGGAATATCAAATTGTTGCCTTCCACAGTCTCTGTATGTCCACCTTACCAGCCACTCACACTGCCAACTCATGTGCCATGGGCACAGAGCTCTGCTTATTTTACTCCTCTGATCTTGCCCGAAGCATTCACTTAAATACAAAATACAGGATCTCACTCTGCCTTCCAAGATGGCCTCAAACTCATGGCAATCCGCCTGCTGCATGCCGGGATTACAGGCGTCTGCACGCATGCCCAGATTCTTGTTCAATTCGTTCCTCAGTCTGAATCTTTGTCCCCTTCATTCAGTAAACTAACTAGTCTTCATTGGGTACTTAACACAAGCTGGATCAAAAGATACAGCCTATGGGACGACAGAGAGCAAAACAGCGATAGTGCTTGCTCACCCAAACCTAGCAAACCTCATGGAGCAGTAGAGAAAACAAGAGGAAGCAGGCAGTTGGCATGCCAGGCTGAACAGAGCCAATGGCCTCAGCTCCAGGGAGATGGGCATTCCAAACAGGCTTCCCAGGCATGATTTAGTCTTTCTGACAGCTAGGTGAAGAAGAGGGGAAGAACTTGAGAGTGGAGGAAACTGTGTTTCTCAGACTCCACCCATGCTTTGGCACCCACTTCAAATACCTCCTTGACTATGCAGGTGGGGTGCTGTGTGAGCACAGGCTCCAAGTCATACAGGTCTAAATTCTAACCAGGACCCTGCCGCATGCTGCTTGAGTAAACAACTGTGCAAAAGGTGTGCAATCTTACCGGCTGTAGGTTTCCTTACTTGCAAAGGTGCTAACTCTATTAGCACAAATTCCACTCATTCAATAAATATTTGTAAAGTGTAACAGCAAGATGCTCTTCATGGTGATGAGGAAAACATGAAAAAAATGACAGACACCCACGTGTGACATTAACAGTTTGCTGGGGAGCAGACAGTAAGAGAACAAATGTATACACTGTAGAACAAAATTGAGGGTGGTACATTCTCATGAGAAAAGGAATCAGACAGGGAGTATGGAGTATACGCAAGGAGTTTCCGTTCATTGATTGGTTTCTTTATTCTTTAACACATTTGCTTGCTTAAATGAATGGTATTGAAAGCCTTCCATATGCAGACACTGTTCTAGGATCCAGGGTTATAGCAGGGGACACAGAGAGAAACTCTTGCCCTAATGGAGCACACACTCTGACAGAAGAAAGAGGATAACAAATAAGACATAGGAAAAAGAGGACCGTTGGGAGGTAGAGATGTGGGTGCTGATTAGGGAGATGGGGAAATGAACAGACACGGCCTAGTGGAAAAGCAAGAGTGAGGTGGAGAAAATATTGGCTCACTTGGAAAAGTGCCTGCCATAGAAACCCGAAGACCCGAGTTCAGATGCCCAGAAACCATGAGAAAAGCCAGGCACAGAGGTTCACAGCTGCAACCCCAGCCCAGGGCAGGGCCTCAGAGAAGGCAGGAAGTACTTTGTGATGAGCAATCTTAATTATCACCTTGATAGGATTTAGGGTCACCAGGGAAATGCACCTACGTCTTTGATGGTGTTTCTGGAAAAGTTTGGCTAAGGAGGGAAGGGTGAGTGGCACGGTCCTGTGGACTGGGGTGACGCATTGAATAATCGGGGAAAGCAAGCTGAGCACCAGCGTTCACTTCTCTCCTTTCTGACTGCTGATGCAGTGTGACCAGCTGCCTCATGCCTGGACTACCATACCTCCCCTTCCACGCTAGGCTGTATCTCTTCTTAAACTGTCAGGCAGAATAAGCCTTATCTCCCTTACATTGCTTCTTGTCAAGCATTTGGTCACAGCAATGAGAAAATTGATGTTCTACTTGAGGAGACTGAGGAAGGAAAAATTTAAGCCGAATAAATGAGAAGGCATTTGAGCAAGTCCCTGGCACAGTCCAGGGTCAAGGGAGCTTGGGTCAGCTCCATGAGTATCACAATTCCTATGCTCGGGGGCAGTAGGAAGGTTGTGACATCCTCCCTCTGGAGGGAGACTGGACCTTGTCCACTGCAGTTGCTGAATTATGTTTGCTTGAATGCATGAGAGAAAGGAAGATGCTGTAATCAGTCATGAAAACTTCTCCAATTAGTTTCCCGCTCTCCTTCCCTTCTAAGGAAGAGATCCTGGCCAAGATGCTTCTGCCATCAGAGGGAGGGAAGTCGAGGTCTGTTTGCTCCACCCGCTAACCAACCTTTCAAGGCGCTTCACCAAGTGTGGCTCCACCTGTCGCAGAATCGGCAGGGACACTGGAGAAATAGAAATACCTGGACCATATCCCAGACCCTCTCATTCTTAATTTCTACGGGGAGAGTCTGGGATCATTCTGTAACAGACACGTTTGCTGAGCCCTTGGAAACAAAGCTCTAAGCACTACCGACACTAAAGAAGGTGACCCCTTGTTGACATTCTCCCTAAGCAGCAGATCATTTCTGGCCACGATGTGGTGAATTACAACCGCTCTACAATTTTATGATAATGTGTGCTCATCACCTAGTCAAAGTGCTGCAGCTGAGTTAGTCTCAGGCTGGCTCACATCCCCATGCACATTGTCAGGGGACCGCTTCAGCCGAGGGCCCCTTGCCAAACACCACTCACTTGAACTTTTGCAGCTTGAGAAGTCTGAAGGAACACATCCATGCAGCTCCTCTTCTTATTCTAGAAGTCTCCAAACAGTGAGTGCAATGCCATCCTTCCAACATTCTGAAGAATAAGGGTAGCACACCTCTTCAGCTACACTGACGTAAAGACCTCGGTTTCTTCACATAACTACAAGTAGGCCTAAAAGACATACTGACTTTTGACAACATTTCCCCCCCAAAATGGACCCTTTAGAGCCCATATTCCCATGCCACTGAAATGCCAACTCCATGGGAGTGTTCTCGTGTCTTCCATTGCTTTCTCCCCAGAGCCTAGAAGACTATCTCACACAGTAGTCGTTCGATAAATGAATAAATCCATTTCACTTCCTGAAGTCAAGAGCCACATTTGCACACATGTCCATCTGTGGAGAATCACGGTTTCCTGTAGTCTCCTCCTGCATTCCTCTGCCCCCTGGTAACGACCCCTGTATAAATCTGTGCAGTCTTCACTTTACATGTAACTTTCTGGTGACCCCATAAAAAATTGGCAGAAATGCTCGGAAAGGATGATATTGTAATTGGTCTTGAGGGGGATCCGTGGCGGGATAAATTTCACATTATTCATGTTTCCAGATGGGCCTTGGTCCCCAGGGCAGTCATTCCACAACCTTTTCTCAGCATTAAGTTTACTCCAAGAAATATAAATAGTGATTTAGGGCTTGATTGCTCCCACAAAGGGCTCCCCTGTCTTGGTGCAGGGTGGGAAGTAGGGTAGAGGAAAACGCAGCTGGGAAGTAGGATGGTGGCCTGGGGTCCACAGGGAAGGCTCTGTGTGCGAGCAAGATATTGGTCTGCAGGGTTTCTCTAGGGGATGAGAGCCGAGGGTGGGAAGCCCTGGAAGGGGCAGGAGACAAGCTAGATGGGGGCTTGTCCCAGTGGCAGGCAGTTCCTGGAGCTAGGAGCCCCAGCAGGCCTTGGAGGCTGACATGCTCAGGTTGGATTAGATGGTGGCCAGTTCCTGCCCTTCCCAATAAGCAGTCTGTAAACCTCCAGGCTACTGTCCAAAGCTATACTGCCAACCTTGATGATCAGTGAGGGTGACAGATGTCACGAATTGCCTTCTGATCCCTAAGGCCACTTCCAGGTGTTGCTGAAGATGAATTGTAGTATTGTAGTTTGAATTGTAATGCTCACTAGACTTTAAAATTTCTTGCATGTGCGTGTGTGCACAGACATGCCTGTATCACAGTGTGTGTGGAAATCAGAAGACAACATTTTGGGGTTCAAATTTTGCTTTCCACTTTGTTTTTAAGGCAGGATCACTCTTGTCTCTGAATCTCTTTGTAGTCAGGGTAGCTGACCCACAAGCTTATGGGTGATTCTTCTGTCTGAACATTCCACTCACAATGAGTGCTGGTATCACAGACCTGTGTACCCAGCTTTTGTTTTTGTTGTTTTTTACTTTTAATGTCCCAGAGATCAAACTCAGGTCATCAGACTTTCATGACAAATACTCCTGAGCCGCCATCCTGCCCTCGACTGTCATGGTAACACGTTGGGTAGGGCTCTGCCCCAAGAGCCGGGGGTACAGCATGAACACAATGTGTATCAAGCGCCATTTTTCACAAATAAATTCTCCATGGCTTAGCCTCAAATTTTCCCTCTTAGACATTTCTCACATGACTCATAGTGCTTCCAAATGATACACTCAAGACAGATAGGTCAAGATTCTTTTTCCAGAGCTCTCAAATCTGGAATCAGTGGAATCCTGATAGTGTAAGGATATAATGGTTCAATTCATGAGAGAAAACCATCTGGCTAAACCCTCAACTGGAATCTCACCATGAACCTGGTTAGATTCTAAGCTCTTTCATGAAGAGCAATATTATGAGGCTGCTCTAACACCTTGCAGCCCTTTCTTGCTTTTGGGCTCTGCAGTGCCCATTAGCCCCGCAAGCAAAGTTGTTGCTGTTTTTTTTTTAATCATGACTCAACTGATAATTCTCCAACAACTTCCCATAGCCATCGTGAATTCTGTCTCATCACAGCTCCTGCACGGCTCAGAAGGGCGTGATCTTGCTTGTATGTGTGAGTTCTCAGAAGCTTTCTCTGGTCTACAGTAAGCCTGGATCTCTTCTCACCCTGTCCTTGCTTGCCTCACCACCTGTCATTCAGGGCTCAGCTTAAATATTTCCCTGGAGGATTTCCTAGTTGCTCTATCTCACATAGGTCATACCTTTGCCCACAGCACCTCTTTGTCTCTGCAGTTTATTTCATATTCTTACAGCAAGAATATTATGGCAATTTATAGTAATAAACATTTATTGAATGAATGGATATGTATCACAGTTTCTAAACACCGTAGGGTTTGGGGGATATGTCTGTGACTGTTACCATCTTTTGACACCATCTTTTGACACCATCTTTTGACACCATCTTTTGACACCACTTAACACAGTACTTATGAATTTTAATTAACCTGAACCCAGCACTAGATCTGTGACTGGGGACCCTAGAATCCCCTCTTTGTGCCAGACAGAGACCCGGGAAGAGGAATTCTCAGTGACGCTGATTAAGATTACTAGTATCCGAGTCGAGGATGGAACTGAGTGACAGGGCACTTGCTTAGCCTGTGCCAGTCCTGGGGTTCAGCCCTCACCACTGAAGAAAGGAATTGCCAGGAACATGCTGCCATTTCTTACTTCCTAACTGGAAATGCAGTGTGTGAAGGCTCAGGGGGCATGCTGCCAGCCAGGACGGTAAAGAACAACTAACGGGAGCAGGGCCAGCTGAGACGTGACGGAAGGGCAATGGATGGCACAGCTGTCCTGGGCTGGGTGTCATCCTGAAGCCACCTTCTGCCCTTCTCTGATATGTTCTGTAGAAACGCTTGCTCGATTGACAGCCTCCCTGTTGAAAACTGACAGGGAGAAAATTAAAGCTTGACTCTCTTCCTGGTCACACATGAATAGCCAACGGGATCTCAGCAGCTGTTTCAAATTCAGATTTCCCTTGTCAGGTTTTTAGCAACTGTGAAGATCAGGTTAACATCAGTCCCCCTTCCCCGGGCTAACTAGCGAGCACCATTTGCATTTCTTTATATATGTGCCCCCACCTTCTGTTCCACTGACAGCACGGTATCAGAATCACGTTCTGTCTTCACAGATGTTCCATATTGGAAAGCACGCATATAAATACAGACAGAGAGAGATGCTATGCCTGTGTCCAACCCTCTTAACAACTTAAGGTCAAAGATTGTTTTCTTTTCTCAGAATCCAGTGTCAAAAGAAGAAGGTTCATCAATCACTAGGAATTTGAGTGTTTGCTAACCCTGAAAGAATGGAAAATTCTGAACACTGCAAAAGAGTCTACTGTCTGTGTGTATTCACTCATGGATCCTAAACCAGACGGTTGTTCCACTGCCTCATGGAAAGGAAGACATCAGCCTTGGCATATTTCCACACCTCTGAAACACCTGGCAGTGCTGTCTGAGTCCTGTCTCCCTCAGCTCCATCAAATGATCGGGGCTGCAGCAGACAGATAACCTTATTCCCTTCTTCATGTCTCATCCTGACCCACGGCTCACACAGAATGGTGAAGGACACCGTGTCCTGCCAGCAGTGCCCAGGACCTTCTTTCCAGAGCGAAGGAAAAACCGATGGGAGAATTAAGAAGCAAGTCTAGCCTTCACAAGCCAAGCCCCAGAACACTGCTTCCTGCCCCCTGCATAGGAAAGAGAATTAAAGAACAGGATGGGAATTCTCCTCACCTCCAAGACACTCTGGAGAGAGGCTCCCCTGAGCCTCACAGGGAACTTGTTTTTGACCCGAGGGTCAGACACTAGCTTACCAGGAATTTTAATTGGCTGCCAAGAAATTGCTAAATTCGTTTCTAACTTTGACAGAAAGAGCTAAATGTTAAAGAAATGAACTGAGCAGGGAGATTTTGATTTGTTTGTTTTGTTGTGCCCCATTCTCTTTTTCTTTCTTCCCTTCTCTTCTCTCCTCTTCTTTATTCCTTCCCATTTCCCTTTTTCCTTCTTTCCTTTCTTCTGTCTCTCCTTTCCCCTCCTTGTAGTGGCATTTGTATGTTAATAGATAAAGCTGGCCTGAGGATCAGAAAAGTAAAACAGCCTCGCTGGCCAGCCTTACAGACCAGGCAGCAACGACACACACCTTTAATCCCAGTATCCACACTAGCTTGCCTTAGAAACTAGGCGGTAGTGGTGCACGCCTTTAATCCCAGAACTAGAGAGGATTATAAAACAGGAGGAGACAGCTCTTAGTCTCAGTCTCATTCTGAGATTCCTAGAGGTAGGAATGCCATTTTTGGACTGACGTAGAGGTAAGAGCCAGTGGCTGTCTGTTTTACTGTTCTGAGCTTCAGATTGAATCCCAGTTTCTGTCTCTGGGTTTTTATTAATTGTGTTTAATTCCCTCTCCCTTCCAACTTTCTTCTTTCCTTTTTTCTTTCTCCTTCCTTTCCCTCTCCTCTGTCCCCTCCTTCCTTCCTTCTTCCCATTCTTCCTTCCTTCTCCCCTTCCTACCTTCCTTCCTTCTTGTTTGTCTATCATTCTGTCTTTCTCCTCCTATCCTCTCTTTCAATTCTTCCTTTCTTTTCATGAGCATGACCCTGCAATGCTGAAAGCTAATGGGTGGGTGATAACTGACCACACAGAGCCACAAGAAGTCTGAGTAGCTGCCAAGGCCATCTTAGATTATAAATCTCTCATGTCAACAAGTGTGCTAATCTGTTCCTGCCTACAACTTCTCCAATCTACTTTGTGGTGCTGTGCTCACTCAAGGCAGGCAGAAATGACTGAAGTGTTAGGATACCAGACCATTTCCTGACATAGCAGTTGAATGAAAACTGTTAGGGTCCCGGAGAAGTCCCACAAAAGACCACCATCCACATATGCAATCAATAAGAGCATTTATTATACTATCGTGCGTGTGGGGTCACTCACCGGTACAAAAAAATGGCAATGACCCTGAGAGGAACGTGTGGGCTCCTTTTAAGCATAGCTAAAGGGAGTTTTAGAAGCAATTAGGTCATCTCAAAGTTAATTGGTTAAGGAAGTATCAGTTATATTTGTATATTTCTAATTGACTGAGGTTTAGTTTTATCACTTTGGATACATCTGTATAAGCTTGGATATGATCCAGAAGGGGCTGCTGGGTTCGTCCCTGAGATGCCGTGATGCTGACTTAGACCCTCTGTTTTCTCCCTTGGCCTGGAATGTAAGGATACAGTGGATAATTGGCTCTTTGTTGGGAGAGACACCTATGTGTTCTTCTCAGAGAACTGAAATACACATTCAGTTGAAAAAGTGGGAGAGTTTAACCACTCCAAAAACCAAACCCATTTGCCTTCAGTGTGAAGAACTGGTGTCCCAAGTCACCAACCTCATTTCCTATCCTTGTGGGTGTCAGAGGACACATCTTTGTCCACTCTTGAATTTTTCTTGGCTCAAATTTTTCTCCTCTTACTCCTACTTGATATCATTCGTGTTATACACATATAGAAATATATATATATATATATAACATAAATTTTATTTAATACTTACACTTGAATTACCAAGCATTTAAACATCTGTAACAAAACTGAGCTTGCTCCTTGGAGCTTGTGATGATCAACAGCCAATGCCCATCTCATCACTTGCTCTGCACCTCTTTGCATTTGCCATTTTATTGTCGTCATGAAAGAAACATTCTCACTGGGTGTTGCACTCCTGTAATTCCAGCACTGAGTGGTAGAGGTGGAAGACTCTCCAGCTCAAGGCATCCTGGGCTACCTCGCAGGACTCTGTCTCAAAAACAAACAAACAAAAACAAAAGTCAGGATTTTGGATGTGGCTCGGTTGGTAGAGTTCCTGCCTAGCATGCATGGAGTGCTGGGTTCTAGCCTTAGTCCTTCATAAACTCTTCATGATGGTCCATACCTGTAATCCCAGCACTTACTTGGAAGGAGGGTGCAGAAGGATCAGAAGTGTGAAGTCATTCTCAGCTATAAGGAGTTCTGGGCCAGTCTAGGCTACATGAGACCTTGTCTGAAAAACCAAAGCCAATATAACAACCCCAAAAGAACAAAGGCCAGGGTTGTAACTCGGTTACAAAGCCATTACCTAGCACATATAAAGCTAGGTTCATGCTCCAGAACTACTGTGGGACAATGGTCTTTTATCCTATCACTTGTATTATTTTTAATAAAATTCTGATTGGCCAGTAGCCAGGCAGGAAGTATAGGTGGGGCGATCATGTAGGAAGTAGAGGTGGGGCAATGAGAATTATTGGAAGAGGAAAGTTTCAGTCTGCAGTCATCACCGAGACACAGAGGGAGCCAGACAAAGAGCAAGCAAGATGTGACTGCCTCGCCGAAAAAGGTACCAAGCCACGTGGCTAACACAGACAAGAATTATGGGCTAATATAAGTTATAAGAGTTAATAAGAAGCCTGAGCTAATAGGCCAATCAGTTTATAATTACTATAGACCTCTGTGTATTTCTTTGTGACTGAATTACTGCCTGACCAGGCAGGACCAGGTGGGACAGAAAACTCGGTCAACAAATGGTGTCCAACATGTGGACAACTGAATCCACGTAAAGCCTGAGAGAGCTTGGGAAGTAATTCTAGACACAAAATAAGAGTGTTAATAACATGGCTTCTTGGTGGTAGCAGCAAGTTTTCGAGTTTGCTCTCTTTCCTAGAGGCAAGTGCTCTCATTTAAGAGAGGCTTACTGACTCAGCTTTAGCTGCAAACCTTGCAGCTCTTTTAAGAGGTCCTGCCATGAAACACTTAAATGGTGTTGATGAAAAGCTGACCACATGATTTTTGGTGGTGGCAGGGACCTTGAAATGCCTTAGAGTTGTGGCAATAAACATGGCTCTAGCTAGTACCTCTGCCATGAGGCTAGAATCTAGGAAAGCAAAGGAATGGGCTGGGTCCAGCCATCAAAGCCATGACTTTAATCTTAGCCATATCATTTAGCAAATTAAAGACTCATGTGGTTACAAAAAGAGAGATACAGCAAAGATAGTTTCATACAAAAAAAGCCTCTAAATAATTTACAGTGTGTTTAAAAATATATGTAGGCTTGGGGGAAAAAAGGATAAAGTCCTTATAATAAAAAAGAAAAAAGAGAGTAGTTGGGTGTGGTGGCACACATCTTTAATCCCAACACTTGGGAGGCAGAGGCAGACAAATCTCTGTGAGTTCAAGGTGTGGTGGCACACACCTTTAATCCTAGCACTTGGGAGGCAGAGGCAGAGGCAGAGGCAGGAGGATCTCAGTGAGTTCAAGGACAGCCTGGTCTACAGAGTGAGTTCCAGGACAAAGATACACAGAGAAACCCTGTCTCAAAAAGCCAAAAATTAAAAATAAAAATAAAAGAAATAGAGTTTAAAATAAAGTCACATAAAGATGGAAAACAAACAGAGAATCTAGATACTGTATGTTATTATGTTCTCTTTGAATTGTTTGAATGCTGAGGAAGGAGCAACAGCTGCTAAAAGATATCTGTTTATAAATGCTGATGAATTAATCCAAGATAGGTATTTTGAAAATATCTTGACTTCAAAATTGAAGTTGAAAGTATGTTACCTTGGAGAAGAAGTTTTGCTTTTGTTTTCACAGGAAATGAGAGGCTGTGGATTCATTCTGAGCAAAGAAAAATCAGGTTTGATCAAGGAAGACCCATCTCTGGTAGGAGCAGATGGTCCAGATGTCTGAGTTCTACATCCAGAACAGTTTCAAGACTGCTGCCTGAGATGACCAAGCTTCACAGGATACTCCAGTCAGGACTTGATTATAATTCTAAATTTTCTTTAGGTCCCCATAAGATTATCAGTGCCCCCAATCAGCAGGAAGTAGCCCAGAAAACTATGCCCACGTTCCCAAAAAAAATGGATTATGGATATTTTCCTTTGTTTAGAATGTTGGTTGCAGGTTGTTATGGATAATGGTCAGGAGAAAAGCTAAACAAAGGATATTAGATTCAGAGTTCTTGTTTTTTAAAAAAAATGGGGGGGGTGCTGTGGGACAATGGTCTTTTATCCTGTCCTGTATAACTTTTAATAAAATGCTGATTGGCCAGTAGCCAGGCAGAAAGTATAGGCAGGGCAACAGTGACCAGGCAAGAAGTAGAGGCATGGCAATGAGAATTATGGGAAGAGGAAAGTTTCAGTCTGCAGTCATCACCCAGACAGAGAGGAAGCCAGACACAGAGCAAGCAAGATGTGACTGCCTCGCTGAAAAAGGTACCAAGCAATGTGGCTAACACAGTCAAGCATTATGGGCTAATATAAGTTATAAGAATTAATAAGAAGTCTGAGCTACTAGGCCAACCAGTTTATAATTAATGTAGACCTCTGTGTATTTCTTTGGGACTGAACGACTGTGGGGCCGGGTGGGACAGAAACTCCAGTCAACACAGAATCTCAGTCTACCAGTCTCGTTGTGGTCAACCTCCTCTTAGCCCAGGTGGAAATGAGGAGTACAACTCCTGGCTGAACACCCATGTGAGTTCCTCAGGTCTGGCCACAGCTGAACCTGCCCTACCTGGCATGCCTCTCCTCAGTGGACCTGAGACAGTTGTCCTGCTTCTCAGTCCAGTCCAGAGGGCACAGTCCAGGACCCACATCTGTACAGACCCACCCGACTGCAGCCCATGCTAGCCCAGAAGTTGCAGCATCCAATGGGGGAATAGGAATCAGGGAGCTCAGCTCCTTTGCCACAGTATCAGATAAAAGACTACGTAGCTACTGTCTTTGACTCTTTGTTATCTTAATTGGTTTCTCCCACCCTGATAGCTCAGCTCCTCTTCTGGTTCAACTGAGCTCCTGACAGAACCGTGTAGAACAATTTTGGGCAATTAAATCTGACAGAAAGTCAGCCTGGGTTATAAGAGAGTGGGGAGTAAAGAACAAACAATGTCCTACCTTCTTCCTGCCTAGAACGCAGTTGCAATGCCTGGAGATCAGCAGCTGTGATGTGAACATAAGCAAGGACCAAAGAAGTCAAGAGAAGAAAGACTGGAGGAGTCTGGATCTTGGCAGTACAGCTGAGCTTCTCTAACAGCTTTAGAGTAGTGACCTTGGCCTTACTTGTGCCAAAAATAACTTATTTTTTTAAATTCTGTTAACTCATTTATTTTCTTATCATCATCAATGTGTGATATTCATGTGTGGTTGCGGGCATTCATGTGCCTCAGTGTAACTGTGGAAGTTCGAGGACAACATCCAGGAATCGATTTCCTTTTTCCACTCAGGATTCTGGGAATCACACTCGGGTCTTCAGGCTTACATGGCTGCCCTGTTCCCCACTGAGCCATCTCACCAGCTCAGGGAAAGAAAGTTCTTATGCTCATTCTTAAGTATACTCACTAATGCTTTGATCTTCTTCTTACCTTAGTTCTTTCTCATTGCTGGGATAATGTCCCGACAAAGGTGACTGAAGAGGGAAGGGTGCCTATTGTGGCTCACAGTTCCTGAGGCACACAGTCTGTCATGGTGGAGAGGACACATGCCTGACAGGTCACATTGCTTCTGCACTCAGAAATGAGAGTGTGACTGTCAAATTCAGCCAGTCTCTTCATCAGTGGTGCCTCTACCTTCCTGGTGCTGCAAATCTTTAATACAGTTCCTAAAGTTGTGGGGACCCCAACCATAAAATTACTTTCGTTACTACTTCGTAACTATAATTTTGCTACTGTTATGAGTCATAATGTAAATGCCTGATATTTCTGGTGGTCTTTAAGTGACCCTTATGAAAGGGTCATTCAACCCCCCCCAAAGGGTCACGACCCACAGGTTGAGAACCACTGCTCTAAAGTGTGAGGCCTGCCTCAGTGACTTACTTCCTCCATTGAAGCACCACCTCTTAAATGGTGGCCAACAAACGGAATTCATGGTCAGGATCCTAACTACAAGGGGTTCGATGTTGAAAGAGTTTCAGCCAGACTGACCATCAGCCTCCAGAGCTATGGGTGAACGAGCCTTTCCAGGTGTGGGCTGGTAGCCCCTCCACTGTTGAGGCAAGCGAGACTTGACTCAGTTACAGAAGCGTAAGCCACAGTGAATGTTTTCAGACATTGTGAGTAGCCAGAGCTCCTCTGCTCGCGCGGGACATGGCTGACTCAGGCAGGCTATAGTCCTGCCAGAAACATTCCTCACAGTCAAGGTAGTGATGTTCTGACCTCCACAGGTGCAGCGGTATGTGTGTGTGGTGTGCAGGTGTGCCATGACATGTTTGGTGGTCAGAGGACAACTTGGGGACCTAGTTCTCTCTTTCTATCGTGAGGGGCCTGGGGATCAAACTCAGACTGTCAAGCTTGGCAGTACCCACCGAGCCATCTCACTGGTCCTCCTCCTCCTTCTCTCTCTCTCTCTCTCTCTCTCTCTTTTAATTTTGAAATAGTTCAGGCTAGCATCGAACTCTTGACTCTCTAGTTTCAGCCTCCCATGTGATCCAGAGAGCACAGTGTCACCAAGGTGATACAATATGTTTCTGTGGGTAAAGCTCACTCTCATCGTCTGAAAAACTCAAGTACGTTAGAGAACCACTACCTCACATTTTATACAAAAACATGAATATGTTATTACACACATCTTGGCCATACCGGATGCTTTTTCTCTACTCTTTTATTATCAGTATTTATATCCACTCGTGGAAAACATGCTATGAGCTAGCTGTATGCTAATGGGACAACTGTGTCTCTGGGCTCATCTGTTTTCTCCAGATTAGATGAAAGTGAAGCATTTTTAGCAAGAATACAGCATGGTGAATGCTGGGCCTGCCTCAGTACAATGCATTCCACCAGGGTTCTTCATTCCACAGAAATAATCTTTTTCTTGATCATAACTTTAATCCCTTGGGAACAGTGGAGCCTGTTGGGTCTCTCTGGGATGCTCTGAGGCCACACAAATGACTGGGTCTCCTCAAACTTTGCTTGACCCATTTTAGCCTGTGTTTATGGGGTTTGCCTACCACCCTTTATACTACCCGAGTGAACCAAAGCCTTCCCTACAACTGTGGTGTGGTTTGAGCCAGACAGTGTTCGCTGCCGAGCTGTAGAAGCGAATAGCCTCCACCATAGTTCCAGATAAGCAATAGGTAATTTTCTGTCCTACCCTGTAAACCCCTCATTACCAGGATAAGGTTTCTATTGGAATCTGTGCTCCCTATTATAATTCCAAGGTCTCAAATAAATGCCTTTTTACTTCACCAAAGAAAAAGAACAAAAAAGAATATATTAATATTAAAATTGTGAGTGTTATGAGACATGAGTGTGGGAGACCAGAAGGAAATGGGAACTGGATAGTTTTACTGCGGCGGAAATGCCAGGGAAGGCGTCTCTGCCTAGACCTGAGACATGAGGCATAAGTAACGAAAGGTACCAGGCTCGTGACAGGCTGGGGTGGAAGTGCGCAAGCCTGGGGATATTGTAGAGCTCTTGCTTAGCATGCCTGAGGTCCTGAGCTGGATCCCAGCACCATCCACACACCGAGGCCTTGACAGCAGGGTAGGCTTCACAGGTTGAAAGGCAGAGACCAGTGGAAAGTGGGGGGAGGGGCAGGCATAGCCAGATCACTCAGGTTCTGGACAACAGTTGTGGAAATTTGAGTTATTGTTAATAAGTGTGGTGCTTAGCTGTGGAACTTTCTAGAAAAGGTCATGTCGGGGTATTACTTCCAATTTTACTTTGTATTTTTAAAATTTTCCACTTTGCGTAGTTACCATATAAGGCATTGTATTACAGAAAGACATCGTCATATATGCATACATTTCTCATTGTGCACATTCTCCATACTGCAGCCTTCCCTTTCTCACCCCTCAACCCCCACTGTGGTCCCCTTTGTTCCCCTAGAACAACTACTTTTATGTCCTGTATACATAATGATTTTATGTCTCTATAAAAGCATGTGAGAGAAAGCATACGATGTTTGCCTTTTTGAGAGAGACTAATTTGCTTACTATAAGTATGTCCGGTTGCATTCATTTTCTGCAGCTGAAATAATTTTGTTCTTCTTTATGGCTGATAAAAGACACCCCCTCTGGGCCGTGTGTGTGTGTGTGTGTGTGTGATGTCTTCGTAGCTTAGCTATTGTGAATTGTGCTGCAACAAACCCTGATGTGTCAGCGTATCTCTGTGTTACCCTGGCTCCACCGATGACACACCCAGGAGTGGCACAGTTGGAAGATCTATTTTCAATTGTCTATCTATCTATCTATCTATCTATCTGTCTGTCTGTCTGTCTGTCTGTCTGTCTGTCTGTCTGTCTGTCTATCTATCTATCTATCTATCTATCTATCTATCTATCATCTATCTATCTATCTATCTATCTATCTATCATCTATCTATCTATCTATCTATCATCTATCTGTCTGTCTATCTATCTATCTATCTATCTATCTATCTATCATCTATCTATCTATCTATCTATCTATCTATCTATCTATCTATCTATCTATCTATCTATTCATTTTAGGAACCCCTACACTGACTTCCATAGTGCCTGGGTTAGTGTGTATTCCCACCAGCATTGTGTGAAGGATTCCCTCCATCAGCATCCTTGCCAGCATTTGTTACTATTTGTTTGACAACTTGCATTTAAAAACAAAAAAACAAATAAAAACCCAAAAAAACAAACAAAAAAAAAAAACCACTGTGGAGAACAGAGTCCCAATTAGAAAGCTGAGACGGTAGCCAGAAAAAGATGCCTTCGGGTTGCGTGCAAGTTGGCAGGAGAGGATGGGACCATGAGTTTTCTGTATGCTGGCTGTGTGTTGAACAGAGCTGTTAGGAACTGTGGCTCAAGGGCACCTGGGTCCCCACCTCCACAAGAAAGTGGGGCTACCTTTGTTTCTGAAGCCCTGTGGCTTGGTCATTTGGATGTACCATCAGCTGACCTGTATTGTGGTTTGAATGTGAATGTCCCCTGGAGGCACAAATGTTTGAACACTAGATGCCCAGCTGATGGTGCTGTTTTGGAAGTTTTGAGAACCTTTAGGAATGGAGCCTTGGTGGAGGAAGGAAACCTTGAGGTTTTATTGCTCAGCTCCACTTTTTGTTTGTTGGCTTTTTCCTGATGGCAGGCACAGATGAGTAAACACCCACCCCATGCTCCTGCCGCCATGCCTACCCCGCTTCAATGCCTATTCTGTTTGTACTGTAAGCCAAAATAAACTCCTTCTCCTTTAAGTTGTTTCTGCTCAGGTAATTGGTCATAGTTCAAGGAACATAGCTAATACAGTCCGCTGTGGTATTTGCAGGAGAAAGCAAAGGAGCCAAGGGGCCAGGCGCGGAGATCCTAAATGTAAAGCCAGAGGAGTCCAGCACAGTCTTTCAGGCAGCGTCTCTAGCACCTGCCTTCTCTGGCTGTGCTGAAGCAGCCTCTCTCTGGTGTCAGCTCCAGGCTCCTTTTGTTCCAAATGCTATCAGCAGGATTTGGCTTAAGTAGGACCTAGCATGATTCATTCTTATGGGACTAGGAAGGTAATGGATGCTAATGAGCTTGCTAAGTATTTTCTGAAACTGGAGGGTATTTGGTTGTAACTAGCCAGCTGAGGCAATGATCTCTTTATTATTCATGAATCTTATTACATGATCCACCTGGGCATTCAGGACTAGTTAGCTCAGATAAATGAGTGCATGGGTACCAGCCAAAGACAACATCACCATTTATGCCCTGCAACTTCCTCCTACTTTGATTGCCCTCCATCTCTCTCTTGTGGTGTAAATTGGTTACTATATCCGGAAGCACATATAAAACTGGTCCATCACACAACATTGATAAATAGTTTAGTCTGTATTTATCTGGCTTTCAAGAAATGGTGACCACAATAGGGATTCTTGGTGCCACACAGTTGTCCTCTGTATTACTTAACTCACTTTTCTAGCTTCAGATGATTGGACAAGGGGTGAATTCTTGACTCTACCAGAGCAAATCAGATTCTTTCCCCACCAAAGGAAAACTGGAGCTAGCTGAGTACCATTATTCATGTCTCTATCCTTAGAACTTGGGGCTCAGAGGCAGGAGGATCTCTATGAGTTTGAGGTTGGGTTAATGTATGTAGAGTTCTATGCCAGTGCTACATAGTGAGACCATAACTGAGAGAGAGAGAGAGAGAGAGAGAGAGAGAGAGAGAGAGAGAGAAAGAGAATGTGGAGCCAGCCTGAGAGAGAGAGAGAGAGAGAGAGAGAGAATGTAGAGCCAGCCTGAGAGAGAGAGAGAGAGAATGTAGAGCCAGCCTGTCTTTACCCATGCCTACACAGCTGAACCCATTAGCTGTAGTTCAGCATGTTCAATTTTGCTGACAAGCAGAGTAGTCTGGGTTCTAGTATCCGAAATGGAGATCCAAAGAAAGGGGAGGAGACTGACCAAGTTGGCCTCTTGGTTGGAGTGGGGATGAGAGTGGAGGTTGGGGTGCTGGAGGGGCTCAGCAATTAAGAGTAGTCCCTGATCTTGCAAAAGACCCAGGTTCTGTTCCCAGTACCTACAGAGCAGCTCATGACCATAAATTAGCTCAAAATTCAGTTTCAGGGGATCCAAATCCTCTTTTTATCTGCTCTGAATGTAATTGGCCTCCATTCAAAGGGAATGGCACTATGAGGAGGGATGGATGGCCTTGTTGGAGTAGGTATAGCTTTCTTGGAGGAAGTGTGGAGGTCTCCTATGCTCAAGCTACACTTGGTGTGGCAGTTCACTTCCTGTTGACTGCAAGTGAAGATGTAGGCCTCTCAGCTCCTTTCCCAGCACTGTGTCTGCCTGCGCGCCGCCATGTCCTGCCATGATGGTAATGGACTCTGAAACTATAGGGCACAGCTTCGATCACATTTTCCTTTCATAAGAATCGCCATGGCCATGGCGTCTCATCACAGCAATAAACCCCTAAGACAGGCAAACACTGATACACATGAAATTAAAAAAAAAAAAAGAATCATTCTTTAAAGAGCCCATTGGTTTGAGCGTGCGCTCACAAAGGGATCAGCTGGTTGCGGTCACTTGTCTTTATGATGTATCTTGTTCTGTCTCTCCAGGGGATGGTGTTGATCATCAGGGTCAGAAAGGAGTGTGCAAATAAGAATGACACTCTCGTCACTGCAGTGGAAAGAATCTAAGACGACCGCTTCTAGAACACACCATAGCCTATCAGTATCCAAAGGGCAGGTCTGCTCATCCCACAGACCCATGACAGCTTATTCAGTGTCAAATGGACTTTTTTGTTCTCCTCAGAAAGAGCTCCCCAGAGATACAGATAGGAGAATTTTTTGTTTGAAGGACAATTTCAAAACTAAACTGCCCTGGATAACCCATGGCTGGACGGCCTCTGTAGAGTATTCTGGATAACCCATGGCTGGACGGCCTCTGTACAGTATTCTGGATAATCCATGGCTGGACGGCCTCTGTAGAGTATTCTGGATAACCCATGGCTGGACGGCCTCTGTAGAGTATTCTGGATAACCCATGGCTGGAGGGCCTCTGTATAGTGTCCCTCAGGAAAACTTTGTAAATGTAGCCAAACAGAACCACCACCACTGCATCTCTTCTAATGAATGGATGGTGCTCCTGATTCTTGAATGGTCAGCAACGGGAGAGACGACACCCCTCCATCTCTTCTTGTGTGTAGCTATAACTAAGAGGACTGTGCAACCAGCAGCCCCTCCAAACGACAGACAACATTAACTATGAGTGATAAAGGTGGCAAGAGTGAGTTCATGGCCAGCCTGGGTATGCAGTGAGACCTTGTCTCAAAAAAAGAAGTCCATAAATAAAGCAAAAGGAAACCAAGCTAACAGAAGACTGGCTGCTCAGGTGGCTTGGAACAGGAAACCAGCGCTGTCCATGCAGTGAACCAATGTGTTGAGCAAAGACAGAAGGATGGACGGAAGACTGTCTCATGGCTCACAGGACGTGAAATTGTTTATGTCCAACTTAAAGTCTGTAATGCTCTTGATTGTGTTCAGCTGGGTAGATTCTAATGTAGTCTCTGCTTATACAAATTAAATTCTAAAAGCTTGTTGGGTGCCTTAGTTAAGACCCTTGCGCTACTTGGGATGTAGATATTAGTAAAACTGGAAGACCCTGATCGTCCCATTGTATACACAAGTAGGAGAGTTGGATCTGAACCACCTTTGTGGAACAGTGTTCCCTCTCTCCCTCTCTTCTCCCTTCCCCTCCTCTTCCCTTCCTTCCCCTTCCCTCCCCTCCCCTGCCCTCTCTCCTCTTCTCCTCTCCTCTCCCTATTCTTTGTTTGAGAAGGCGGTTAAGTATTCCAGGCTGTCCTCAAATTCAATAAATAACCAAAGATGACCTTTAACTTCTGATCCTCCTGCCTCAACCACCCAAGTGCTAAGATCACTTGCTTGTACTGTCACACCCTGCTTTGTCTCAGGACCTTATATGCGCCAGGCAAACACGTCACCACCTAAGCTGCATTCCCATTGCAGGGCTGCTTTTTAATATTCTAATGGTCGCTCCACTCTGTGAAACAAGCAGTTTCTCTGACTTGGTGTCTGCAGTCTGGTGCTCACCCTATCTTATGGCACAGGAAACCACTGTCATCCTTTTAATTACAGTCTCTGGAAGAAGAGACTGAATCCCCTCTGATTTGGAGAAAGTCCTTTTTTTTTTTTTAATCTTATTAACAATAACATATCCCAGCCCTGCAGCAATTACAGGCCTATTCCTGAAGCAATCAAATTGCTTATTTGCTAGAATGACTGTTTCCCTTCCCTAATGAATACTAAGAATCCTCCGGAGCCTAGAGGTGATGTGAGTGAATGCCCCACTGTAACAAGGAAAAGCGATTATAAATAAATGACACAGGGCCGCTCTGTTCTTGAAAATCACTGCGTGATCAGTTTGAGAGACACGCATGGAGATGAGGCTTGGGAGATTTTGTTTTAATTATTCTGCCCGAAGGAAAATGGTACTTTGTTCTTTGCTGGCACCATCCTACAGGGAACCTTAAAGAGACTTGGAAAGCATGACCCTATTAATCTTTCTCAAACCACACTGGCAGATAGAGGCACCCTCATTTTTGGGGGGCGGGGAGGTGTGTGTGCAGTCTGAGGTGTTTCTGCTCTCGGCGGGATGTTTAAAGGCTCATTTTCATTGCATCCCACAGATTTGTCGCCACGGATCGGCTGTGACCGTGGTTTGCATTTGAAAACCCACCAGACGAACAGAAGCTTTCCATGGGGAATTTTTAATTTTTTAAACTGCCACCTCCCTCGTGTGGTTCTTGCGTGTGCAGTGTGAGTGAGTGTGCGGAGACGGGTTTGGGGGACACCTTGGTGTGGGGTCAGGTGATAGGATGGGGAGATGGATTAGCAGAGAATATTTCATGCCAGCAACTTCAAAATGGACTCGCTGACCCATCCTGTATGTGAGTTAGAGCCAGATTAGGTTATAGTTCTATCAGCCCAGGACATGATTGAAATAACTGATAATAAATAATATTGATAATAAATAAATTGAAGTAAATGAAGGCCTTGTTTTGAGTTTGCACCCCATCCCATCTGAAGCGTACCATTGGGCAGAATGGCAGTTTACAGCTAAGTTTTACTGAGGACCACAGTACAGATCTCCAGGAAGTCCCTCTGAGAACATATTGAAAAATCAACTTCTTACCATTTGTTATTGGGGGGAAAAAGCTGAAAATTAATCCATGAGTGAGAAGCTACCATTACAGAACTTCTAACATAATAAACTAGAGCGTCCCCAGGAGCCAAGGGATTTATTTTCCCAGAGTCTCTTTATGGCAGTCTATGCTACCTGTTCTTCTTAGCTGGCTTTCTGGACGCTTCTGCCTTCTGCTTCTGCATTGCTCTGCATGACTCTGACTCGTATAACAGCCATCAGGAGTTAGCAGAACAACCCCCCACACACACACACCTACCTACACAAAGCCATAGGAGCCTTGTTTCTGCTTAGCTTTTGGGGGGTAGGAACTAAACTCAGAAGTTGTTTGCAGGAATTTCTGGGACTTCACATGACATCCTTTGACAGGTGTAAGTGAACTAACAAAACACACTAACCAAAACTTTAGCTGGTTCCATAAAGAAACCACTCAGTTGTCTGGGTGGTGAGCAAACACTGGTCTAGTTTCAGGGCCTCTCCCTTCTCCTTTCCCCTTCTTTTATTTTTTTATTTTTAATTTTTTTTTTTGGAACAGGGTTTCTCTGTAGCTTTGGAACCTGTCCTGGAACTAGCTCTTGTAGACCAGGCTGGCCTCAAACTCACAAAGATCCGCCTGCCTCTGCCTCCCGAGTGCTGGGATTAAAGTTGTACACCACTACTGCCCGGCTTCCCTTCTTATATTTTTGTGTAGTCTGAAAGGCTCAAATTATAATACTCTGCTTTCTAGAGTACCCTTGACAACTCAGTGCCCTTTCTTTGTGTGTCAATATTTAAAACATTCCCACAAGCATTGGCTCTGTTGAGCATTTCTATCCCCATCCTTTATTCAGTGTTCATCTTTGTCAGTCAGGCAGCTAAGGTGTCCTTAAAAATATCAGCTTAACACCTGCCCTCAGGAGGAAGAGATAGGTGGAGCTCTCTGTGAGTTTGACTCCAACTTAGTCCACATATGGAGATCTAGAACAGTCAGGGCTATGTATAGAGACACCCTCTCTCTCAAAAAAACTATTAAAAAAAAACAACCCATGAAAGTAAAACCCAGGACATAGCTCAGTGGTAGAGTGCTTTCCTGTCATCTCCCCTGCCCTCTTCACCATGGCAAATTTGGTTTGTTTTTGACATTATGTAGGCACAACTCAAGTTAAACTCGCCACACAATGTCAATGTTTACCTAAAAATGTGTATGGCGCATTTAAAATAATCCATATGGACAATTCAACTCTGACAAAGAATTAGATGGAATTAAATGGGCCAAGCTCCCCTGAAAAAAATTCAAAAGGACGAAACAGTGAAAAACAAAAGAAAGGAGAAGACTACTCCAAATAGGGAATGAAGTCTCCGAAGAAACTGATTCTGTGGAGGTCCCTCTGGGCCTGGAACAATTAGCTATCTGAAAATGAGAGCCTTTGTGCTTCTGGGTTTGACTGGACTATAACAGGTGGGAAGAATTGCTGTCTCTTAAGAGACCCTCCTTTCCATTCAGCCCTTCTTGTCTTTCCTCCAATAAGGTGTGTGAGGGGTGCTTACACCATAGGGAAAATCCAAACCTTAGGAAGTCCAAACTTGGAGCCATGAAGAGCGCGAATATCGGACATCTTGGAAGACATTACTGTTTGAAGATTCACGAGTGATACACTTGATGGGGTGGTGGATTTTCTACTAAAACACACACATACACACACACTTGATAAAATAAAACAAACATAAAAACCTCCTCAAATATAGCAGAGGCAAGAACTATGTTGTTTTTGTGGTTTGAGAATGAATTGTGCCCCATAGGGCTCATGTGTTTGAACACTTGGTCCCTAGCTCTTAGCTGCTGTTTAGAGAGGTCATGGGACCTTTAGAAGATGGAGCCTTCCTGGAGGAAGTAGGTACCTGGAGGTGGATCTTTGGAGTTTATAGCCTGACCTCACTCCTGTTCCTTCTCTGCTTCCTGGAGCCTAACAATGTGAACAGCCACCTCACACCCCTGCCACCATGTTTACCTCATATGATATGTGGTACCCCCTTAGACTTGGAGTGAAAATCAACTTCTCCTTAATGCTGATCCCTGTCAGGTCTTTTCCCACAATAGGTAAACAAGCACAGTTGCCGCATCTCCCGAGGTAGGGTAGGAAAGGAGAACCCTCGCCCCCCAATCTCTTTACCCATTGGCTCTTGGGACAGGGTGAACACTGGGAGGTGTCTATGCCTGGATGTGGCTGATGCCTGAGGGGAAACATGATGAGCTGGGTTGCGATGCGGTGGGTGTGCCGAGGGCTCTGAGAGAAGCGACCGGACACAGAGCGGTGTGGGAGGGCACAACGATTTTCTCATCTTGCCTGCTGAGAAGATGAGCTGTGTTTGTGACGGGATTGGCGTTATGAAGCTGATGAAGGACAATCTGGCAGAGAGTTAATTAAGGAGCCGGAGAAGCAGATATGTCCTGCGTCTAGCGTAGGAGGAGGAAGGGAAGTAGGTGTGGGAAAGGTGTTTCCCCTGTGAGGGGGCAAGAAGTTTTCCCACAAGGAGTTGGTGGCACAGTCTTTCTTTGAGGTAAAAGATTTTTAATGGCATTTTGGAATTAAGTTTGTAGCACTGTGTATATTTTTAGCAGCCATTGTGAAAATCCCTCTGGAAGAGAATGACTTTGGAGGAAGTCATGTTTTCAACCCATGGGTGGGAGCTGAGCATCCCATGTTGGCTAGATGAAGGTCCTCAGAGCCCAAAGTGGACAAACATTGAATGAAGGGGTAGAAGGCAGGCCCGATGAAGCAAGCATAAACCACTGTCCTTAGCTCAAGGTGACTCCTTAGCTCAAGGTGACCACCCTCAGTCACCCTCCAGAGCTCCAGGGGGTGTGCTAGGCGCTTCTGCTTTGTTCTGACCACAATAACTGTAAGGACACTGGAAGGGAGGAAAGGGCTCCCAGTTTAGAAGATTTCAGCCCATCACAGCAGGAAAGGTCCAGCAGATTGGTGCAGTCCATGGCAGTGGGGCGCCTGGTAGAGGCTGTTCTGTCCTTCTGCACTACAGCTCTGCTGCCCTCGGCCCTTGGCAGCAGCCTCTCTCCCTGTGTTTTGTAGCCTGCCTCACGTTTGCTCAGTCTGTTGTGCTGCTGGAGGTGGAACCCAGGGCCTTGGTGTGTGGCAGGCAAGTGCTTAATCTTCAGCCCCAAAGGCATTCTTTGAAGCCCTGAGTTTGGACACAGCATGACCATCCCTATCTAAGGGAGGAGTTAAATTGGTTACTATCAAAGCGTAGGGAAAGATCGAAGATACCAAGACCGGTTTTTCTGAGGTGAAATTTACATAACTTAAAATTAACTATTAATCATTTTAAAGTGGGCATTTAATGCTTCATAGTGTTGTCAATCATCACCTTGGTTGAAGACATGATTAACTCTGAAAAAGTACCCTATCTCCACTCCCTGTTAAATGGTTTAGGTTTTCTGGTTTTTGAGACAGGATCGCTGACTGGGAATTTCCATGTTGACCAGGCTGGCCTTGAATAAACAGTTGTCCTTGGACCTCTACCTCTCCAGTGCTGAGATTACAGGCCTAAGCTACAGCCCCAGGCTAAGAAGTGATTTTTGTGTGTCCGAACAGTATGCACAGTGCTAGCCCTGTGTTCTTCGAGCCTTCCACACCAAATCCTGCATGTGCACTCACCTACAGATGTAGTATGGGAATGCGTCTAGGTGGAAACTCTGCCTAAGATCCACTTCCACACTCTAACCTGGTCCAGCTGTGCCTCCCCGGGCACATATTTAGCATATGCGTGCCTCTACTTCAAGGTGTCATCTTGGACTAATCATAGGATCTACTAAACAAGGACATAGAGGAGACCACCCAGGGTGACCTGATGCGGTCACTATTACACTACCTATTCCTTACATGCAGTATGAAAGTTAAAACAATGAGCAAAGGACATTCCAGTTTAAGGAGAAGATAACTCTGTGGGAGCCAGACATGATAAGCTAAGTATGGGCAGGTCACCCAAAGGAAGTTCTTTACTTCCAACCGTTATCACCTGCCAGAGTAGGACTCAGCCATCGATAAATTTAAATGGAGGTCTGAGTCTCAGTAGTTTACCCTGAGTTACACCTGGTTGCAGGAAGAACCACAGGCTTAGATTACCTGACCACCACCCAAGAGCAGACTATTCAAAGGAAATGCCTAACATTCCAACTGCTGTAGATAGGATCACCTGCCAATGTACCTCACCAGGACACCCCTAGACAAATGTCAGCCAATCAGGGGTCCTGAACCTCAGAAACCACCTTTACTACTATAAAACCCTATTCTAACTGAGCTTGGGGCTCTCCGTTTATTCCAATACATTGGACATGCGAAGAGACCGAGTTTTCAAACTTGCTTAAAATAAAGGCTCTTTGCTTTTACATACGGGACTCCGTCTCCTTGTTGGCTTTTGCAGGGACTTCGCGGATTTGGGCATAACAAATTCCTCTCAGGACAAGGACAGAGGGCTGCTCCACCACAGGGGAGACTGTTGCTTAAGTTAGCCCAGGCTGAGGGCCCAGAGTTAAGGGACTGCTGCTCTTCCAGAGGATCCCAGTTCAATTCCCAGCACCAACAATGGCTGGATTACAATGTGGTGTGTGCATGTGTTTACACGTACAAAATCTTTTTAGAAAGAGAAAAGAAACAAATTCTCCAAGGCTTCAGGGAGCATCCTTATTCCTAATGCCATCAACAGAGCCCCGGTCCTGCCGGGTGGAACACAGGCCCTTTCATAGATTAGGCATTTGAGCAGTGAACCATGGTCCCGGGACTGAGCAGTTAACCTGTGTGAACCTTCTGAACAACACGGCAGAACTTCTGACTTTAACTGCGAAATTCTGACTCAAAAGATTGATGGGCGGCACCGGTTTTAGGGCTTCCATTTAGATCAAGAGCGATTTAAATCGCTGCGAAGCTGGAACACGCACAGGGGTGGGTGGGGTGCGAAAGGAAAGGAGGAAGAGTGGAAGGGAAGATGGGCAAGGATAGGCTGAGCTAAGCTGGACATGGTGGTGTGACACCTGCAATCTCTGGACCCCAGAAGCCGTGGCAGAAGGATCATGAGTTGAGACCAGCCTGAGCTAGGCAGCAGGCTCCTTTCTCAAAATAACCGAGCACTGGCGGGGAGGTAGCTACGTGGAATAACACAAGTAAAACATAAACAATGTCTTAGGTTTGCTCTCCAGCAGCACAAGAGTAAGTTAGGATGAAGGAGAAGGAAAAGCAAGGAAACACCAAGAAACCCCTCGCCTCTGTGATTGGGACTTTAGGCTGAAAGTGGTTCAAGTTAAAAGGGAGCATGCGCAAGGCATTTCGGTCTCACTAAGGGAGAGCTAAGAGACGCATATGTAATTTCAGCTTTGTTTTCTCTTCAGTCCTGACCTACAGTCAGCTCCCACAAATCAAGGATCAAGCCTGGCTGCTGTGAGTCTGGCTTGCAGCCTTTCTTGTGTCCTTTTTAGGGTGAACCACCCCTGTCTGGTCCCTAGAGACACCTGCAGAAACCACTTACAGAAACCACTGGGCGGAAGTGGGGGACAGTACCTGAGACGCATTTGCCTTCGTATCTGAACTTAAACACAGCCCCAGGCAGAGTCTGATCTGCCTGGATGCCAAGCATGTGAGAATCCTCAGTGGGACCTGGAGGGAGGTAGAGTCAGGTCCTTTCAATTTCTTATTAGAGGGAGATGGAGGTGCAAGTCCCAGGCTTGAGGCAGGATGGAGAAGAAGTACTGTCTTGAACCTCTGTTATTTCCAAGAAAATGTGTTCACCGCCCCCACCCCAAACTGGCAAATCCCTCAGCAATGATAACAAAAAATATTTTAAATATTTTAGGAATGTTTCTGTATGCTGCTGTTGAGGAGGTGAAGTGATTCAGAGCCGGTAAGCTGAGCCGAACATCTTCAGAATGGCATCTTTGCTTCTGAGAACTTTCTAGAAAAATTAAATGTACTGTGAAGGATAAATTACAGTTTGATGCGAATTGTCTTGTTAAAATGTCATCCTTTCTCCCCAGCCACCTACTTCCCATCTCATTAAGCCAGTTGATTGGCTATATCTAGACAATTATGATGGAGATTTACTACCTTTATGTGTGGTTGATACCGGGAGCCCAGGTTGGGGGAAGGGCGGTCGCATGGCGATCTCTGGTGTCTGTTGGAGAGCGGGTGATCAAGTCCTCAGCCGGGGCGTTAAGCACAGTAATAGAACACGGAGACACAGGAAAGCATTTCCTCTGTAGGTTATGAGCTGAGATATAAAATAAGATTTATTTGCAACAATCTGATAGAGAAAATTGAGTCCTGAGAATTGATGTCCCTCCCCAGGCTTTCTCATCACCTGGACTTTACTATAGGATGTGAGTCACACAGCAAAAGAGGGAAGAGCTGGTGGAGGGAAAAGCATAAAACTGGAGTCTTGACATCTTCCCGCAGCCACTCTTAAAGATAAAGGAATTGACCAGTTTGTACATTGTGAAATATGGTCACAATTACAGTCTTTCCTGATCCAGTCTCTGCTCACAGTTGGATACCTTGCGCTTTTAAATTGATGCCATCATTCAGTCTGTTTTTTTTCTTTAATGCACTTCTGCAAATGTGGTACCAAATAAACAATCGCCTCCCCAAAACAGCATGCTCCTCTTCTCAAAAGGTTTAATCCTAGCAAATAATTTCAAATAAATGAGACATAGCATCTAACATTTCACTTCTTTTTTTCTTAAATTCTGGGAGAGGTACCATTGCCACGTGAATGTAATGATGCAATACATCCAAGTTAATACTTTTAAATGCAACACGAAACAAGAAATAAATGTTACCTTTCACTTGCATAGTATTTATTCAGCAGTCAACACTGTTGCAGTTTTAATGTGCACCTGATATTGGTAGGCTACACTTAGAGGGAAGATACACGTGACTTTTCAATTTGTATAAAGTCCAGTTAATGTTTCCCTAATACTTCAGTGTCTCTGGGTTTGCAAAATGAAAGGTCCCAGACAAAACTCAGAGCAATGTACCAGTTCATAAGCATGATAGAGCCTTGTCAGAACCAGGGGTCACTCCTTCCCTGTTGTGCTTACTTTTCCTCCCTTCCCCCTTCCTCCCTCCCTCTCTTTCCCTCCCTCCCTTCTTTCCTCTCCCTCTCTCCCTCCGTCCTTCCCTCTCTCCCTCCCTCCCTCTTTCTTTCCTTCCTTTCTTGCTTCCCTGTCTCTCTCTCCTCTTTCTATATATTTATTTTTGAGATACAACCTTGCTATATAGCCCAGGTTGGTCTTGAACATGAAATCCTCTGGCTTTTTATCACCCTGCCCCAGTGCCGTGGGACAAGAGCTCCCTACCATGTCCACCTTAGTTCCTTTTAATGAGCAATGGCCCTAAAGCTCCAATACTCTAGGTACCTAAAGCCAGTTTATCTGCTTCATCTTTTATGTTCTTCCCAAGATAATTCTATACAGCATTTATATAGCATGTCTGCTTTGATCACAGTAATTTTCAAAGTTTTAACAATCTGGACTACCCACTTTTATTTGATGCTGAAATTGTGCTTGTAACCAATAACTACTTCTATAAATGATAAAGTGACTGACTGAAAAATAAAAAGAATTTTCTGTCCCCTGTAGATGGAGACACAGACTGTGATCGAATCATGAATGCCTGCTCCTCTGAGGTGACTTTGACAAGCTCAGTGGATAGCGTTTCTTCTCCTCCATAGAGGAACTTCACGGGGTCTTCCTGCTCTCCTTTCAATATAAACAATTTGTTTTCCCAGGAAAATGCATGCAGTGTTTGTGCAGCGTCTTTAATAAGCCAAACTTGTTAATTTGTTTTTGACAAATGACTAATTATGTGGTGAGTGAGAGTCTGTCTTTGGTCTATGAAAAGCAATTGGGAGATGACTGTGATCCCAACACAGGAGGCTGAAGCAGGAGGAGCTCATGTTCAAGACCAGCCCGGGCTACCTGGGGACATCTTATCCCTAAACCAAAAACAAGCAAAGATAAAAGAACAACTGAATAAGGACTTTCCAAGAACAGCATTAATGACTTAAAATTTTATATCTATATCATATTTCTATGTGTTTTGTTAATTCAACAATGATCAATGCTTGAATCAGACTCCTTAGTTCAATTTCCTAGCTAAACATTCATGAAAATATCTTGTTGTTTCTGATTGTTCATTTCTAAGTTCAAAGGATAATTATACTTTTATGCAAACAGTCCTCCCTCTCACTCACTCACTCCCTTCTTCTCACTCTCCCTCCCTCCTTCCCCACTTCCCTCCCTCCCGCCCTCTCTCCTTCCACACTCTCCCTCCCTCCCGCCCTCTATCCTTCTCTCCTTCCTTCCCCATTCTCCCTCCCTCCCTCCCTCCCTCCCTCCCTCCCTTCCTCCCTTCCTCCCTTCTTGTTAGGGTACATTACTTTGAACATGGTTAAATACCCATCAGAATTAAAACGCTTTAGGTTGGAGCTCAATGGCCGAGTCCTTGCTCATTATGGTGATGTCGTCATTTTTAACACTAGCACCTACCTGTGTGAGAGCATTTTAAAATAATGAATGAAGATCCCAGTCAGACAAGGAAGCCTGGATCATCAGTTGGTTCTTTGTTGGATCATTAAGACTGAGTCAAGAAACAGCAGAACAAAGCCCTTTATTGTGAAGCAATTATCTTCTCCCAGAAACTGCGAGTTCTGTGTGCTCTTCTCCAATTGTGGCACCTTATATAACCACAGCATGATATAATCAGCCAGGAGCGCAATGTAATCAGCCAGTACATTGTCCCAGGCTAGCGGTGTTAACGAGAGAGATTCGCTCAGTGTCACTAGTTTTTCTCCGTACTCATTCGTGAATGTGTGCTTATAGTTCTGTGAGTCTTTTTCAGAGGCTGAACTCAGGGCCTCAGGGATGCTCAGTAAAGGCTCTCCTGCCAAGCTACACCTCCTGTGCTTCTTCTCCACAGGCTGGTCCCACACAGATCTGTTACCACCACCACAATGTTCAGACCAGGATCGTCGATACAAAGTCCGCCTGGCTCTGTCCCTTTCTAGTCACAGAGCCTCCCCTGTTCCAGACCCCAGCCACCACTGCTCACTTCTCTGCCTCCATAGTTCTCTGTCTGTTGAGGCAGGCTCTCAAGTAGCTGAGTCTGGAATCAAGGTTCTGAGTCTCCTGATATAGAGTGCATACTGTTGTGCTCGGCTTTATTGGGTTTTCTGTGCTTTATTTTCTGAGTCCATCTCACTTCTGAAATTTCAAGGATGTTAGGTAGATGAGAGCAGACAGTATATGTTGGAGTTTGAAGGTGTTCCCAAAATTTTTTTTGTATTTTTCTTTCATTAAATATTTTTCATTAGAATTTTTTTCATAAAGTGTGTTCTGATTAGAGTCTCCCTCCCCTAACTCCCTCCTTCTGAACACCCTTTCTTTCTCTCTTTAGGAAATAAACAGGCATATACAGAATAATAGCAAAATTAAATTAAATTAAACTAAAAGAGACAAATGAGTAGGGTAAAACAAACAGAAGGAAAAGAGCCAAAGAAAAACACAAGAAACACATCTAGGTGCAGAGAAACACACGTTCACAAACACAGGAATCCCATAAAAACACAAAACCAGAAACCATAATATATTTACACTCAAAGGACCTGTGAGGTAAGAAAACAAAATAAAGCCTGAGAAAATATTATGAGACAAAGGACCTCCGAAGAAGCCATTGAGTTCATTTTGGACTGGCCATCTACTGCTGAGCATGGGGCCAACCCTTAAGAGCAGTTTTTATCCCCAGTGAAACTGTTGGAGAAAACTAATTTTTCATTTGCAAGTGGTTAAGAGTTGGAGATAGCTTCTGCTTAGGGGCTCAGCTTGTGTCCGCATCCATTCTCAGCACTCGGGAGGCAGAGGCAGGAGCAACTCTGTGAGCAGGCCCTGTCTGGTACAGGCCCTGTATGCTGCCACAGTCTCTGAGTTCAGATGTGCATCGGTCCAGTTGTGCTTAGAGAGCTGTGTTGCCTTGGTGGCCTCCATCCCTCTGGCTCTTACATTCTTTCCACTTCTTCTTCCTCAGGTGGATGGATTTGATGGAGGCATCCTTCTTAGGACTAAATGTTCCAGGGTCTCTCACTCTCCGCATATTGTCTGTCTGTAGGGTATTTGTTCCCATTTGCTGTAGGAGGGAGTTTTTCTTTTTCCTTCCTTCCTTTTTTTTTTGTTTGTTTGTTTGTTTGTCTTTCGAGACCAGGTTTCTCTGTGTAGTTTTGGTGCCTGTCGTGAAACTTACTCTGTAGACCAGGCTGGCCTTGAACTCACAGAGATCTATCTGCCTCTGCCTCTTAAAGCGTGCACCATCACTGCCTAACTTGAAGGAGCTTCTCTAACAATGTCTGAGCAATGCACAGATCTATGAGGATAGGAGAACGTCATTAGGAGTCATTTTATTGCTATGTTCCTTTAGTAGAACAATATTTGATTTTCCCCTTGGTCCCTGGAATATTTGGTCTTGGATTCTAGGCCACCCAAGTGGAATTAGAGATGGGTTCTCTCTCATAAACTAGACCTTAAGTCCAATCAGATATTGGTCGATTATTCCCACAAGCTTTGTATTAGTGCATCTTGCAAGCAGGACACAGGACATCGCAGGGTTTGTAACTGAGTTACTTCCTTTTTTTCTTTCATAGCATGCAGAGTACTGTAGCATAAATAATAAAAACCCAGAGATAGATATTGGAATTCAAGCTGAAGGTCAGAGAAGCAAAGCAGCCAACCCCTAGAGAGCTCTTACCTCTACAACACCCTCAGACTGAAAAGAAAACAAGTTCCTGTCTCATCCTGCCTTATATTCTTCTCTGGTGCTAAGATTAAAGGCATGCGCCACCACCACCTGGCCTCTATGGCTAACTAGTGTGGCTGCTGGGATTAAAGGTGTGTGTCGCCACTGCCTGGTCTGTATGGCTGACTAGTGTGGCTAGTTTTGCACTCTGATCTTCAGACAAGCCTTATTTATTAAAACTCAAATAAAGTATCACTACTTTCTTGGTGCCGCCTTCTGGTATGAAGCACACCTGTAGGGGTGAAGACTCTAAGTAGGCAACAGCTCAGCTTCTCTGTGTCTAATAAATTGTGTAGGTGTCTTCAGCAATAGGGCCTCATCATCAATTTGTAGAGAGCCTTGGCAATAACCTTGGTTTTTCGGGGGTTCTTGTGGGGCTCCTTTAGCCAATAACTCAATTAGATATACCTTATTACTGGCACTGAGAGAGCTTCATTCAGTGGAGAGAGGTGTCCAGTTGGGGCTCTGTTTTCTCCATTATTTGGCAATTTCATTTAGATCTCCTTCATACACACACACACACACACACACACACACACACACACACACAGAGAGAGAGAGAGAGAGAGAGAGAGAGAGAGAGAGAGAGAGAGAAGGTTCTATTGTATTAGATTTTCATACAACTCCTCAAATGACCCTTAGTCTTAGTTGTCCCTCCCTGTGTTCCCTCCTTTACTCCTCTTCTCTCCCCCTCCCAATTTGATCCTCCTGTTCTAGCCACCCTCTCATCACTCCATAACTATCCATTCTATTTCTCCTTCCTAGGTAGATCCATTCATTCTGAATAGTCCCTTACTCTATACCTAACTTCTATGGTTGTATAGACTGTAGTGTGCTTATCAAAGACTTAACAGTTAATATCCACATATAAGCAAATGCGTATTTTTCTTTCTGGGTCTGGATCACCTCAATCAGGATGATTTTTTTTCTAGTTCAGTCCATTTACCTGTGAATCTCATTTTTAATGACTGAGTAATATTTTATTTTGTATGTACCACGTTTTCTCTATCCATTCACCCACTGGTGGATATCTAGGCTATTTCCAATTTCTGGCTATTATGTATGGAGCAGCAATGAACATGGTTGAGCAAGTGTTTCTGTAGTAGGATGAAGAATCCTTTGGGTTCATTCCCAGTAGTGGTATAGCTGGATCTTGAGGTAGATTGATTCCCATCTTCCTGAGGAACTGCCACACTGATTTCCATAGTGACTGTACAAGTTTGTACTCCCGCTAGCAATGTTTGACTATTGCTCTTACTCCACATCCTCATCAGCATGAACTGTCCCATATTGTGCTGATCTTAGCCCATCTGACAGGCATAAGATGAAATCTTAAAGTAGCTTTGGTTTGCATTTCCCTGATGACTAAGGATATTGAGCATTTCCTTAAGTTCTTCTCATTTCCTCTTTTGAGAATTCTGTTTGGGTTGCTATCGCATTTTTTAAATTGGGTTATTTGTTCTCTTGACATCCAGTTTTTGTTTTTTGTTTTGTTTTCTTTTAGTTCTTTATATATTTTAGGCATTTCAGGTGTGTAGTTGTTAGAAATCTTTTCTCACTCTGCATCCTGCTCCTTTGAGTGATGATATCCTTTGTAATAATTAAGGTTTTCAGCCGTTCATGAGATCTCATTTATTATTGATCTTAGTGCCTGTGCTATTGGGTGTTCTGTTCAGAAAGTCTTTTCTTGTGCTAATGAGTTCAAAACTATTCTTCATTTTCTCTCCTATCAAATTCAGTAGATCTGGCCTTATAGTCTTTGATCCACTTGGAGTTGAGTTTTGTGCGGGGTGATAAGTATGGACTTATTTGCATTCTTCTAGGTGCAGACATCCAAATTAAAGATTCCATATTACTTCCAGAGTGTATTTCTTGATTCTTTATATTACATCAGGTGTCCATGGGCATGAGGATTTATATCTGGGTCATTAATTTGATTCTATGAATCGATGTGTCTGTTTTTGTGCCAGTACCATGCTGTTCATATTAGTATAGCTCTGTAGTACAATTTGAGATGGGGGTGGTGATACCTCTAGAAGTTCTTTCAACATTTAGCATGGCTTTTACTCTCCTGAGTTTGTTGAGTTCCCACATGTAGCTGGAAATTGTCTTTTGAAGGTCTATGAAGAATCGTGTTGGAATTTTGATGGGGATTGCACTGAACCTGTAGATTGCTTTTGGTAGGATGGCCATTTAAACTATATTAATACTACCGATCCATGAGTATGGGAGATCTTTTCATCTTCTGATGTCTTCTTCAATTTCTTTCTTCAATGTCTCAAAGTTTTGGTCATACAAGTGTTTCACTAAGTCGGTTAGTGTTACTCTGATTGTGTTGTTGTTGCTACTGTTTTCTTTGATTTCTCTCTCAGTCCCTTTGTTATTTGTATGTAGGAAGGCTACAGATGTTTTGGGTATTAATTTTGTATCCTTCTCCTTTGCTGAAAGTGTTTATCAGCTTTAGAAGCTTCGTACTGAACTTTTTAAGGGTCATTTGTGTACACAGCCATATCATCTACAAATAGAGATAACTTTGACTTTCTCCCTTCCTATTTGTATCCCTTTGATCTCCTTCAGCTGTCTTATTGCTCTAAGACTTAAAGTACTATATTGAATAGGTTTGGAGAGAAAAGCCAATCTTTTTTGCTCCTAATTTTAGTGAAATTTCTTTGAGTTTCTGTCCCTTTAAGGTTGGTGTTAGCCATGGGCTTGCTGTAAATCACTCCTATTATTTTGAGATATGACCCTTGTATTCTAGTCTTTCCAGTGTAGTTGGACTTTCCTTTGAGCCACCAGCTCACAAATAATAACATAGAGACTTATTATTAATTATGAAAGTTTGGCCTTGGCTTAGGCTTGTTCCACTAACTCTTACAGCTTAAATTAACCTGCTTTTATTAATCTACCATGTAGCTTTCACCTTTCTTTCATTCTGCATGTCTGACCCTCTCCATGTTTCATTGGCGTCTCCCTGTGCTTCGATTATCTCCTCCTACTTTCTGTCTCTGTGCCCAGAAGTCCTGCCTATACCTTCTGCATAGCCATTGGCCATTCTGCTTTTGACCACACAAATCACAGCAATGCATAGCCATTGGCCATTCTGCTTTTGATCACAGCAATACATTTTCACACAGTGTACAATGAAGAGGTATTGGATTTTTGTCAAAAGCTTTTTCTGAATTTAATGAAATGGTCATGTGGTTTTTGTCTTTCAGTTTGTTTATATGGTGGATTACATTCATTGATTTACATATATGGAACCATCCCTACATCTCTGGGATAAAACCTACTTGATCATGGTGGATGATCTTTGTGATGGGTTAGGCACATGGTTCTCAACCTTCCTAATGTTGAAACAGTTTAATATAGCTCATGTTGTGGTGACCCCCAGCCATAAAAATTATTTTCATTTCTTCTTTCTAGCATAATTTTGCCACTATTACAAGTTAAAGTGCTATGGATATTCATGGGCAGATATATTTTGTGTGTATGAACATAGGTTTTAATTTCTCTGGGATTAACTTCCCACAGTAAATGATTGCCAGGTTGCACAGAAAGGACTGATTTATTTTTATAAGAAATTGCCAATATTGCCAAAATACACTTTATATTTTTATTGTCCATGAAGAGGGACCTAATTTTCTTTTTGCTTTTTTTTAAAACAGGATCTCATGTAGCTCAAACTGGTTTCTAGCTCTCTGTGTAGCCAAAGATGGCCTTGGAGTTTTGATCCTCTCATCTCTACTTCCTGAGTGATTGATTTCAGGTGCACATCACCACAATTTGGCATCCTTGGCAGAGTCAACCTTTTAAGATAGGTAAACAAGCATCAAAATACTGTAAGATGTCACACCGGGGTCACACACAGTCTGAGCTGAGCATGTGAATGGAGGCATTTGGCCTCTTTATAGTCTTCAGAGTGTTTTAGAAGGGCTGCTGATATTTGTTATAAAATTCCCTATGTCTTATAGCCAGTGGCCATGTGACAGTTAGCAACAGACAGAATGTGACAGACACCCAACTATAGTCATTGGAACCCATGGGCTGGTTTCATCAGAGCACAAGAAGTCCAGGTGACAGTGTGTGCAGAGGTTCAAGGATGATGGAATCATCATGGCCCAAGAATCATGCCCACATTCCTACAGCAGGAATCGAGACATGGCATTGGTTATGTAAGGATGGAAAATGGCTTTTCAGGAACTCATAGTCGTCTGGCTTTATCACGTTTCCCAGAGCACTGACTGCGGTCTTACAATGGTTTGGATTGTGATATAAGGGTATCCTTCAAGGACTCACATGTTAGAGGTTTGGTCTTCAGAATGGCATGTTCTCAAACTGGGGCACAGTGGATGGTGATTAGGTTTCTAGGGAGTGCTGCTCTTGGGAAGAACTGCTGTAGTTATTATGGGACCCTGGTTAGTTTCTACAAGAGCAGTTGTTTTTATACAGAAAGAATAAGCCTTATCCCTGAATTGTTCTGCCTTCCGATTTTACCATGTGGTCTGTCCCTTTCATTCTATCTCACCATGAAATCACTCACTGGATTAGTCACCTGTATATGTATTTTTTTCCTGCCCACCAGTTCCCAAATAACTGACATGGAGACTTAATATTAATTATAAATGCTCGGCCAGTAGCTCAGGCTTGTTACTAGCTAACTCTTGCAACTTAAATTAACCCATTTATATTAATCTACACTCTGCCATGTGATGTTACCTCTCTTTCATCTTGCACCTCCTGTTCCCTCTCTGTGTATCCCTGGCAACTCCTCTGACTCTATCCTTCTTCTTCCTAGTGTCCTTAGTCTGGTTCTCCCACCTGAACTTATCCTGTCCAGCTATTGGACCGTCAGCTTCTTTATTAAGCCAGTCACAGAGACATATATTCACACAGGGTAAAGGAACATTCCACAGTTACTATTTCTCACTGCTGTGAAAAATATCTGACAACTCAAGGAAGGAAAGAAGGGCTTAATTTGGGTCATGCTTTGAGTGATACAGTTCATCATGGCAGAGAAGACATAGTTGTATTGCATGTGTAGTCAGGAAGCAGAGAGAGTAAATGCCGGTACTTCTGGGCCTTTTCCTTTTCTCTTCTTTCATTCAGCTCAGGACCAGAGCTGATGGGATGCTGTGACCCACATTCAGCGTGCTCTACCCTCCCCCAGTTAAATCTCTCTAGCAATACCCTCACAGGTACGCCCAGAGGTGTCTCCGGGTGATTCCAGGTCCAGTAAAGATGGCAATGAAGGCTAAACAGCATTTTCACCGTGTTGTGCTGCAGCCAGGCCATGTGTACTAGAGTGAAGCAGCTGCTGCTGTCCTACTCTTGACCTTCCAGTAGTGAGTTAAGTAAACCGTTTTTAAATAAAGGACCTCACCTTAAGTGTTTGTTATCAATCCAGAAAGCAGAGCGAAACAGACACTCATGGGTGGAAGACTGTAGAGAGAAGAGCTTAGAATTCTGGTTGGGTCGGAAACAAGTTTGTTACTATAATAAAAATCCCCAATATAAAATGGCATATGAAATAGGCAAGTTATTTATCTTTCAGGGCTCAGAATGGATATGTTTACCTCTATATATCAAACACCCAGAGACCCTTTATGCAATGGCTCTACCACCCTCACCATGTGTCTCCCATCCCTGGGTCTCATATGGTAGATGGAGCTGTTCTGTGATTTGGGCATAGTTTCAGTTTTCTCCAAAGGCTCATGTATTAGAAGCAGGATCCCCAACGTGTCGACATAAATGATGAAGGAAGCAGCTGAGTGTGGTACTGGGGCCTGAACCCAGGGCTGCAGACGTACTGGGCAAGGTACTGTAATACTGACAACATCCTCATCTCTTGATGGTCCCTGTTAGAGTCAGATTCCATGGAGGACTCAGTACTCATCGGGAGAATACCCACCCTTAGGCTCTAAGGCTTAAAGGGAATTAATACACTGTTGTAGGATGCTGGTTAGGCCTTGAGGGAAGGTAGTAAGGTGGTCCTGCCCGTGCTGTCTGGTTTCTTATCCCTCCCTCTTATACAGGCTCCTACCCTGTGGTACCAACTGCCACCAGAGTGTCACCACCAAAGCTACTCAGCCTCGGGTGTTTTATTATGGTGACAGAAAATAGACTAATAGCATCATATTATATAATATTCACCACTAGCTAGCAGCCTTGGGGCTTTTTCTAGAGTCACAGAAAAATAGACCCATACAGTCTCTTATTATCACATTTACCCCTAGACAGCAGAACGTGGGGAAGTAGAAAGAGACTGCTTTACTTTTATGGATATGATCGGTAGATTACTGCCATAATTTTCTTTTTTAAGGGTTTTTTGAGACAGGGTTTATCTAACTTTGGAGCCTGTCCTAGAACTCACTCTGTAGACCAGGCTGGCCTCAAACTCAGAAATCCACCTGTCTCTGCCTCCTGAGTACTGGGATTAAAGGAGTGCGCCACCACCTCTCAGCTAATGTCATAATTTTCACTTAAATTTTATTAACCTAACCTTTGCAGCATTGCTCCAGTTAGCTGCAAGGGAGGCTGGGAACCATATTCAGTCTTCTAGAAAACCATCCTGCTAATCAGAGCTTCTGTTATCAGACAGGGTTACAGATTTGGGAAGTAGCTAGCAGAATTTAGCATAATGTCTTCTAGACTGAACCAGAAGAGAATGCTACAATCCAGGGCAGTGGTTCTTAGCCAGAAGCAGCTTGGTTCCCTGGGGGACATTTGACAATGTCAGGCTGCCACACCAGGAACACATCTGGCATTCAACAGGAAGATGCTGGTACATCCTACCCTGCACAGTTCAAGCCACCTACAAAAACTTTGTGTCACCAAGACTGTTTACAGTACAGAAACTGAGATACCCTGATTCAGGGTCTGTCCCTACAAAGCCTCAGCCCACCATGCGTGAATAGCGAGCATCTTTTAGCTTTCATTACAGGATTTCCTAGAAAAGTATGCTTATAGGTAAAATGTAGACAACAGGCCTGAACTCCCAGCAACACAGAATCAGAACTGTGTGGCACTGTGGCCCAGTAGCCATTTTCTGGGGGTCATTCTACCACAGAAACCCATTGCAAAGTGCTTGTATATAGCTTTGCACTCTCCATCACCAGCTCCATTCAGTTCTAGAAAGAGATTTTCCTCCCTGGATTCTCAAGCTAGTTAATAATATATAATCTCTCACCAATGCTCAGGAAAGGAGGAAATTTATTCAATTAAAGACAAGTGCAATTTTGTATAATTAATCATAGTCTTCTTCATAAGAAATAAAAATAATTTGTTTTTAGTAAGAAGGAACCCATAATTATTCAGCGAGAAGGAAAACCCATTCATTCATATATCACGTTTACTCTAAACGGCGTAGTGCATTGCAGCTCTCGCTGTGAGACTCAGGCATGGAGAACGGAGACCCAAGCGCTAAATCTTGTCATTTCTGGTTCTGATAATCTGCTCTAATGATAGATTAAAAACGCACTTTGGCATTTCAGAATACAAATCTCTAATAACCGACCTCAGAGAAGGCACCAAACCCTTCACAGAGATTTCTAGCATGAGACGATGACACTGCTTAAAGCAACAACAACTTAAGATTAGTGATGTAAGTTGTCACCCATTCGGCCAGCGGAAGCGGAGAATGGCATGGTTGCTACAGTGACCACTCAGAAATTGTGTTCTATAAATCTACGTAATCTACTTCCGGATGTTCTCCCCTGGGATGAGGATATACAGCGTGTCAGCCGTGCATCACAGAGACCTTTTCTTATTTAAGGTTGTTGTTTAGACACCAGACATTTTTTCTTAGAGACAGAGACAAGCATATTGTCCTTCACTGCCTATTTTCCTGGGTCAGAGCACTTTCCTTCTCAGGCTTTCATAGAGTTTTATTTGTGTGATGTGTGTCCATGTGTGTTGTGTGTGATGTGTGTCCATGTGTGTGTGATGTGTATACGTGCGTGTGTGTGGCATGTGTGTGATGTGTGTACACGCGTGCGTGTGTGTACATGTAGGTGGGTGTGCAGGTACCACCGTGTAGCATGTGGAAGTCAGAAGGTAACTTGTGGGAGTTGGTTCTCTCCTACCATGTGGGTCCCAGTGACCAGGTACTCTGGCGTGACAACAAGCAATACAGTAGGCCATATTGCTAACCTAATGGTCTCTGTTCTTAACACATGACTTCATCAGGCTGGAGAGATGGCTCAGAGGTTAAGAGTACAGGCTGCTCTTCCTGAGGTCCTGAGTTCAATCCCCAGCACCCACATAGTGGCTCACAACTATCTCTAACTGTAGTCTCATGAGGTCCAATGCCCTCTTTCTGGTGGGCAGATGTACATGCAGACAGAGCATCTATATGCATAAAATACACAAGTAACTAAATCTGGATAAAAAACCCCTCCATTTCACAGTAAAGCACATATTCTGTTCACATTTCAATTTTGAAATCTACCGTTGTATTTTTCATTACTGGTCTTTCCAAACTGCAAAGTGTCTCCAAGAAATTTTTCATTGAAAAAAAAAAATTCAGGCTGGCCTCAAATTGCTGTGTAGCCTAGGATTATCTACTGAAGCAGTCTTCCAGCTGAGCTACATCCCCAGCCCATCACATCTTATACTTTATTTTTTATACGATACTTGCTTCAGCTCACTACATAAATAATACATATTCATTGATTTGTGTGTTTTTAGGTTTATTTAATAATGTGGTTGTGAATCACGCTCTTGGAGTCAGGTTTGCAAGCATTGTGAGGCAACATACAGTGATATTGTTCTATTGTGGCATAAAACAAATTTTTAATACAAACAAATAGAGAGCAGACTACCTGGATTTTATGAGATGCTGATTCATTAAGATAATATAGATCATATCTGTCAGTAAGTACATAATAACATTTAACGCAGTCCAAGTGGAGTGTTAGGTTTATTGGCATTGCAGAGGCTGCTCTCATGCCTGTTCACTGATGGAAGAAGCATAGCCTTGGTACCAGGACACAGCCTGGGTGCCTCGGCCAATCTTATCACTTACCAGCATGAATGAGAAGTTATTTTACCCCAGTGAGCTTCGCTTGCCTTGTGTGTCCATGGGGGACTCTAATGCCTCTATTCAAGGCCATTGTCGGTCTCACTTTCAATGAGCTGTGCTATAAAATACACAGCACACAGCTGGATCAGAGCCCTTGGGTGATAAGCAGTAGAAATCAGCCCTACCAGACTGGTGGGAGAAAAGCACATTTGTTAGAATGATCACAGGTTCTTTACAGAATCCAGGCAGAGGTCAAACAGCTGTATTTCAGACCTGGGGACTCTGGCTTCATTGTGGCAGGAAGTCCTAGCTGTGTTTCGGGCACAATCCCCTCTGTGGATAACTAAACGTGTTTTCACCCACTTTTGGCTTTCTGGAAGATTTACATTCCCACGAGAAAGAGATTTGTTGTTCTGGGTTAGATGACCTAGTTTTTAAGGGGTGGGAGATTATGTTAAGTCTTTGGCAGCCTTACCAGACCTCCAGAAAAGTGGGGAAAAAATGTCAGGTAAAACAGAAATCTTCTACAATGTCACTTGGTACTTAGTAACTGTCATTCCTTGTGGTTTTCTCATTTGAACCCTGTTTTATATCCTGCAGAGTGTGTAACACTATGCTTTCTAGCCAATTTAATATATGTCTAATACTTCTTTAAAAAGATTTATTTATTATTATACAGGGTTCTGCCTGCATGTATGCCTGCAGGCCAGAGGAGGGCACCAGATCTCAGTAAGGATGGTTGTGAGCCACCATGTGGTTGCTAGGAATTGAACTCAGAACCTCTGGAAGAGCAGCCAGTGCTCCTAACTGCTGAGCCCCCTTGTATAATACTTTTAAACTTTGAAAAATCTTCTCTCTCTCTCCTTCTGAGTGTCCTGTGCCTCATCTTAGATATTTAGTGTGTGTACGTGTATAGTGTGTGTGCGCTTGTTGTGTAGGGGCACGTGTGTGTGCCCATGTGCAGACGGCAGAAGATAACTTCAGTTGCTGTCCACTACGTTTTTTTTGTTGTTGTTGTTGTTTTGTTTTTTTGAGATCGTGACTCTCATAGTCCTGGGTCCCAAGAAACAGACGAGGCCAGCTAAACCAGCAAGCATGGAACCTCTGCTTCTGGCACCCGGTGCTCATATTATAAAAGCTCGCCACCACCACCACCTTTTACACCTTTTGTAAACCTGGCTTCTGGGGATCAAACTGAGGTCCTCATGCTTGCAAGCCAAGCCCTCTGTCCGCTGTCCTCTCTCACCAGCCCTCATCCATGATTTGATAGCAGTGATATCATCAGGGTCCACGGTCCTTGTACTCTCTAATCAGAACCAGCTTGCTTGAGGGCTAACTGCACGTGATTGATCTTCCTTCTCGGCGCCAGCCCCTCTTTCACCTTAGCTCTTCCTTGTCAACGACTTCACCTCTGCGTCTACCTCCTAAAATTATCTAGGGAAAAAAAAAACCCAATCAAGACAGCATTTCTCTGCACACAACCAACCTTCTAGCCTTCCAGCTTGCTTTCTCAACCATTTCCACGGAGCCTTTTGCTTCTTATGGTCTGAATTTGAAATGCCACACATAAGGTCACATGTTTGAAGTGACTAGATCTCCACCTGGTGGCACTGTTTGGGAAGACTGCGAAGCTTGGGAGATGGACACTTGCTGGAAGATGTATGTCACTGGGGAGTGGACCGTTAGGTTTTACAACCATGTTCTCCTTGTTCGCTCTCTCTGCTTCTGGGCTGTCAGTCAGTGTGATCGCTGGCTTCATGGTCCTGCTGCCACGCCTTCCCACTAAGATGGACTACGTCCCCTGGAATGCTCTGTAGGTCAGAAGAAGCCCTTCCCTCCTTAAGTTGGTCTGGTCTGGTATTTCGTTTCGCCAATGTGTAAAGTAACTAAGACATGATCTCCTCCTGCTTTCCTGTGTTCTAAACTCAGACTGAACTCCATGCTCACATCGTTCAGGGCACTTCTTCAGCATCTACCTTCTACACTAGACTATAAGCAGCATGAGGGGAGCGTCTGTGCTTCATCCTGATTCTCCCAGGTCTCAACAAAGTGATGGCATACACGTCCTGAACATCTCCCTCCTGTGTCTGTGTGCTCTCAATTAGTGATCCCAAACTATCCCATGCTGTCCCCGAGAAATAAAGATGGAAATCTTTCCTTGTGCTCATGGAATAGGTAACGCAATACATTTTTTCTCAACTTTGTTTTCTCTCCAATCAAGCATGTTGGCCTGGGTCCTCACAAACACCAGTTAACCTTCCAATTTAGCAAAGAAGTACTAATCCAATATTAACAATAAAGAAACTTGAAAATAGCTGGTCATATATAGTTTTAGGCGTATGTTTCCTCTCATGCATGCGGACCCGTGACTGTGATATAGTTTTACTGTAGGCGTTCTTTGAGATGGGGTTTTCTATGTTGTACAGGCTTGTCCTGAACTTACGGCTTGAAACAAGTAGCTGTCATGCCCAGATTGCAATGTATTTTAAAAATGTTAAGTATAGGGGGCTGGAGTGATGGTGGCTCAGCAGTTAAGAGCACTGATTGCACTTCCAGAAGACCTAGGCTCATCCCAACACTTGTAACTCCAGCTCCAAGGGATCCAATGCCTTCTTATGGTCTCTGTGGGCACTGCATGCAAGTGGTACACACATACTTACAGGCGAAACACCTGTACACATGAAATAGAATAAGAATAAATTTAAAAAGCTAAAAAATTTAGCATCACTTTTATAAATTAAGTGAGTGATTTTGCTACTGAGGGTATTCTTGGATTGTGTAGTAAAACTAAAGATACCTGTATTTCTTGGTGCCTGACAAAATTCCGGCATCTTTCGGATGCTGTCTTGCTCCCATTTCTCTGTGGTAACTAAGATCTGTGAGGCACCTCGTGGAGGTTCAGCATCCAGCATATCCATTTCTGTATGATTTAGTCATTTATCTATGGCTTCCCTGCATCTCTCAGGACTGCATGCAAATGGAGGCTGGGGCTAGAAAGGGAAATAAGGATGTGATTCATGGTAGTAGGGCAGCACGTGCGCGCACACACACATGCACACACACACATGCACACACACATGCACACACACACATGCACACACACTCACACACTCACAAAGTGAAACAAGTATTGATTTTATAAACATTATTCCCTCTGAGAAACTTACCCATCATGTGCTTAGTTACTGAGTTGAGGATAGACTATATATGAGAAGGTCTAATCAATAAGTAGAAAACGGGAAGGTGAAATTCAGACTCTTTTTTTGGCTTTTTGAGACAGGGTTTCTCTGTGTAACTTTGGAGTCTGTTCTGGAACTAGCTCTTGTAAACCAGGCTGGTCTCGAACTCACAGAGATCCGCCTGCATCTGCCTTCCGAGTGCTGGGATTAAAGGCGTGCGCCGCCACCACCCGGCTTCATACTCTATTTTAAGAAACATATTGAAAGCATGTGTTTGTGTGTAATGTGTGTTCATATGTATGTATATATGTACATCTGTGTGAAGGCCAGAGATAGCTGTTGGGTGTCTTTTGTTTTGTTTTTCAAGACAGGATTTCTCTGCGTAGCCCTGACTGTCCTGGAACTCACTTTGTAGACCAGGCTGGCCTTGATCTCACAGAGATCCTCCTGCCTCTGCCTCCCAAGAGCTGGGGGTATCTTATTCAGTCTCCATATTTTTTGAGACAAGTTCTCTCACTGAACCTGTAGCTCATTAATTCAGAGTGGAAGGGGAGGATCGTGTGGCCTCAGTGAATATTAAGGGGCACAGAGGTGTGTAGCTTTGTTCCTCCAGAGTAACCAACCGCGAGTCACAGTACCCACATTAAAGTACCCTTTGCTTCCTTTCAGTGGCATCTATGTGACAAAGCCCCCAGTCTCCAAACCGCTTCAGTGTGTTTCTCTTCCGCATTCAGAGTATCCGGACTACAGTTGTACCTACCTAATGGCTCTTTGCAGATTTGGGCTTGTGGGTGTGTGGTATGCTTTCAGAGCTCCTGGGACGACCAGAGACAGTCTGATATGATCTTCTCTGGAACAGAACCCAGGCCACATTTCTTTTCCCAGATAAAAGGGCGGGCTTGCTGGCTAGACCAGGAAGAAATTCTAGTTTTGCCTATGATCTTGGGCTGGCTAGCATCTCTGCTTTGATTTCCCTGTTTTCAAACACAACATTAGCAATAGTCTTCTGTGGAGTAGTTTGTTGTGAGGATTAAACACGAACTAAGGGTGTGATTGAGGCATAGTTATTTGAGTAGCTGGTAACCCAGCAAGGTTGCTTTTGCCCACGTACAATCACACCCTAAACCATAAATGCCCCGCCACACACAAATATGTGTGTCAAATACAAGAGCTATGATAACACACGTATGTCTGTAATGTAATAATGCATACTTACGGTAAGATTTTTTTAATGGACACACCTGTATACCTGTGGATGGTCAATAAACATTCACCGAGAGCTTACCATCTCTTCGGTTTAACCCTTGACCCCTGTTACATTCCCAGACCCCTTGGTGACTTAGTGCTTCATTATTTACTCTGAACAAGCTTCAGAGTCTTCTCAAATGCACAAGTCTTTGTAAAATGGTTGGGTAGAGATGGGCAAGTCAAGGTGTCTGAGAGAGTCAGCAAGGGAAGGGCGTGGTCCCTGGTCTCCATACTCTTGCTCTGGAGCAGAACTGATGGCCACAGTTCTTTTTCCGGCTGAATAATCAGCAAGGGCGGAGTGACAATGTCAAGCCTTGAATGTGCAAACCTCCTACCCTTGTCTCCAGGGTTTGGAGATTACAGGCCTGCACCCCTGTGGCTGGCCTAAGAAGTTTCTCCTTTTTCTTTTTCTTTTTTATTCAATTTGCTTGTGGTGAAGAAAAACTGGGCAGTCATCTTGCATTATGTGCTCCAAATGCCATAAGAAAATAATCAGGCTGGGCATCTTCAATGACAGAGACTTGTCATTTAATTTGTCATTTGTCTCAGTGCCAGAGGCTGGAAGTTTGTGTCATGAGTGTCAGTTTCTAGAGAGGCCTCTCCTTCCAGCTTCCAGACAGCTGCCTTCCCTGTGTCCTCACAAGGCCTCTGTACGCTTAGGGGAGAGAGGTAGAGGGAGAGGGGGGATGCGGGGAAGGGTAGGAGGGAGAGGGAGGATGTGGGGGAGGGTAGGAGAGAGGCAGGGGAAGAGGAAGGATGCAGGGGGGATGGAAAGGCAGGAGAGAGG